>PVKE010004042.1:0-40251 GCA_004027555.1 Craseonycteris thonglongyai
ACATCCTTGATATCTAGTTGGGTTCATCTTCCCCAAAGTGATATCTGGTCACCTTGGCCTGCCTTCAGCAAGAATTCTGTTAGGTTGGTTTAGCAAAAATTTTCTTTTACCCTTGATGTTTTCTCATAGTAATTTTCCATTTTAGACCTTAAACAAATAGCCAGATATTCCTCCAGCAGACATGAGTTTATTCAGGAAAAACAGCAAATTGCAATTTGGGCCATGCAGTCTAATGGTGAATCATATGCGTTCTGAAAAACAGAGAGGCCACTCTTTTATAGAAGAAAAGAGGAAGTTGGGAGAACTATGATAAACAAAGTGTTCTTCCTGTTGGGCTCTGTGACTGACATAGGAAGTGAGAGCTCCCCCTACAGGCCCTCCCAATTTCAACTTCAATTTGATTTCTGTCCATTACCGGTAATCTTCACATTGTCTGTGTTCCCCAACCCTGCTCCTTGGCTGTAAAGTCCCACTTGCCCATTCTGTATGTGAAGTTGAACCCATTCTCCCTTACCTACTATAAGACCCTATTACAATGTTCCCTATGCCTAGCTTCATAGACCCCACTATGAATGAATGACATATGTCTTCCATCTTCAACAAGTGTCATGAGTAATTTTTTAACACCTACTACAGGGCTTGGCTTTTAGTGTGTCTTGATAAGATTTTGTTGAATAAATAATTGAATGAAGTACTTGAAGCAAAAATTTCTAAATTCCAAGTCATTGTTGTTTTTGTTGTTTGTTGTGCTTAAAATTGCAAACTAGGCTCTTGCTTTCTGCTAATAGCAGCAAAATCATGGCTATGCAAATAAAGTAGATCTTCTTTAATATAAGTATGAACTGAGTCACACTAGTTTTTTTCAGGATGTCAGAGGGATTCCCTTTTCAAACAATGGTTGAAGTGTTCTAATTTATCTGGAATAAATTTACCAACAATGAACCAGTGACCAGGTCCCCTAAACACGATAAACCCTTGATATCTAATCCACACAAGCCACAGAATGTACTGCATCGGGCAACATGCCTGTATCTGAAAGAGGAGTTCGTTCCTTCAAGTTCCCCAGGCTGCATAGTATACAGGGATGTACTTTTCTTGAGTGGACAAGGTAGCATTGGTTCAACAAGAAGACTGTGTGAAATTTGACTGGACTTCATCTTTGAGTACTGGGTACATCTTTAAGTAAAAATTGCTGGGAGAAGACACATATTTAGCGTTTATTCGTGACAAAGAAAATGTAACAGTGAATTACATATCTCTAACAAAAATATTTCTGATGGTACAGCCTGCTATGGTGAAAAGACTATTGGATGGAGAGTAAAGAGACTAATTCCTAGTTCCAGGTCTGTCATTAAGTGGTAGTGTTGCTTTAACCAAGTGACTTAGCCTTTCTTGGCTGCATTCTTCTTTATAAATGAGTTGATTAAATAAATAATAGCAAAGGCTCCTTCAAGTTTTAAAATTATGAATTTGTATTTTCATGAGAAATGTTTTTAATACACTGCAATTAAAAAAAAATGCTTTCTGCATTAAAAGGGGGGAGTTGGGGGGGGTTGCTGGTGACAATCAGCAGTGAAAGAGCAATTAATTCCAAGAGCGTTTCACAAACTCAGTGGCAATATTTCCCGAACAATGACTCCCATTAATGGCATGAGTGGGCCATTGTGCCTTCTGCCAGCTAAACAGATAGGACTTTATTCTTAGCAGCTCTGATCCTTAATTGGAAAGGAGACTGGTCCAAAAATGATAAAAGGGGACTCACATCATAGTGCTGAACATCAGCGTGAAGCTTAGCAGCTTCAGCAGCCTGGTCACTGTTCCTCCCTTGAGCTTCTTGTCCAGGAGTTTGCCCTTTGAAGACTGAAACCCCACAATGGCTCAACTTTTGCTTTTGGTGTATTTGCCTGAAAAGTTTCCTTTTGCTCTCTTGATTGCTAAAAAGGGGCTGCTTCACCCAGGCCGTATTCCTCACACTGAAGCTTGACTTAGAATGAAACAGATTCTCATAGTTTCCGTTTCCAAATAATTTAAAAATAGGGCAAAGCAGAAGAGAATACATTCATTCTTGAGTCAAGTAATCAAGTTCTGAAGAGAGTTAATTCTCTAGCTTTATTGAGAAAAGTGGCCATCTTGCTGCTCCCTTTGCTTGGAAAGCTCTCTAAGTAAACACCCATGGCTCTTATCCTCACCCACTTTGGGAGTTCGATGAATGTATCTTGGGTGAGCCCTTCTCTATTCAAATTTGCACACTACCTCCCACCCCAATCCCTGTCCCCCACTTCTGATTCATTTTTTGTTACAGCATGTTTTCCCCACCAGCACCTCATAAAGAATAGTATCTTTCTGGATTTTGTCTGGATCTCAAGTGCCTAGAACAGTGCCTGATACAAACAGTACATACCTCATGTGTATTTGTTGAAGGATTAAAGGTTGAATGGCATCCAGAAAAGCAATAAATGTTTTGCAAAGGACTGAATGAATTGTTAAGAAAGGGAGTCCTTTGAACTTCTGCTGGTCCTTTGATTTTTACTCTGGTGGAACAAAGAATTGAATTGGCCTGCCGTGTGGTGTAGTAGACTTTCTGAAAGTCACCTATGTCTACAGTGTTTCTTCACTGTTAGTGGTGATTTCATGAAAGGAAGGCTGTTGAGGACCTAAGAAACATGCTAAATTTGAGGGAGGGATATCCCTCTGCCTTTCTTATGTGCCATTAAGTCTTCTCTTGATTTCTCCTGGACTCTTTCTTTTCTTCTGTCCTCCTGAAGGGTCTTTGACCCCAGATTCAAGTAGTTAATATATAAAGACAAAACCAAATCATGTTAGATTTGGGAAGAGCCAGCTAATCTGGTAACTCCAGGCCTTCCTGTATCGTTTAATGACTTGGAGAGCTTTTATATGCAGTGACACTCAGGTTTCACCCTGGGCTATCAAACCAGAATTTTTGGAGCCAGACCTGCATTAGAATAATTTAAAAGCTCTCTTGTAGATTCTATTGTGTAGCCAGAGTTGAGAATCATTACTCCTTTTAGCTTCCCATCTGCCTTTCAATAGATGAGAAACTTGGACTTGTCTATTGAATATATTGTATTGGTTTCCTATGGCTGCTGTAACAAATTACCACAAACTTTATGGCTCAAAACTGGATGTTTATTTCCACAGAATTCTGGAGGCCAGAAACCCCAACCCATTCTCACTGAGAGCATGGGAATAACTTGAGTGACAGAACTCTGAAGTTAAAAAGATAAATTAATTAACCTTAATCCTTCCTCTCAGATAGTATAAAGTCAATAGATTTTGCATGATGAAATAGCGCTTCCAAGTAGGGACAAGAAAGAACTTCATTAATTAGCACTATATTGGCAACTGAGAAATATTTTGCAATATGACAAACTCAACATTACTTTTCAATTTGGTTATATGTAGGACAAGGTCTGTGCTCTCCACTATGATGGTCACCAGTCTCATGTGGCTATTTAAATTTAAATAAGCTGAAATTAGACACAATGAAAAATCCAGATTCTTGGTTGCACTCACTGCATTTCAAATACTCAATAACCGCACGTGCACAGCATGGCTACCATATTGGACAGTTCAGAAATAAACCATTTTCATCATGCATGAAGTTCTATTGCATAGCACAGGTCTAGATATAACAAATGTGAAGCATGATACTGATTCTTTATAATTGCAGTGAGATCAGTACTGATCTAGGACTGCAAATAGTTTTATTTTTCTAAAAACATTTAATGTAATATAACAAATATTTAAAAATATTCAGCTTATTTAAGTAATTAAAAGATCACTGAAGAAAGGCCTAGGATAATGGTACAAACTTAGTGTATAAGGAAAAATGTGTGCAAGGTAGAATATTTGCAAAACAGAGAAATATTTTGTGTGCTATACAAGGTACGTAATTTGAGTTTGTTACTAGGAGAAAGGTCTCAGTGATTCTCATACCCATGACTCTGGGAATAATTAAGAGATTATAGATAATGTTTTCTGGATCTAGTTAAAGGAGATACATTTTGATGAAACACAAATCAAGTCTGATGTCATAACTACTCTCAGAAACATGCTGAAAATAATGACTAAATTCTGTTAAAACAACTAAATTAAATTTAGATAGCATATGACATTCACTAAAGAAAAAAATAAAACACAGATATAAATTTGAATATTTCATTAGAGAAATGAGAAAATTTGCAATGCAATTGTGTCTTATGTGATAAAACTAAGATATTTTATGACATTTTGTGATGACTATTATATATGACCGAATTAAAATGTTTGAACACAATATTTAAATTATAGTTAACGTCATAATCTAATTGTTGCTTAGAAAATTAATTGACAATAATAGAAAAGTGAAAAAAAAGAAAAAATAGTTGACAATTCCAAATGCTATTGACTCAGAAAAAAATTTCTCTAAATTGACATGATTTTTAAAACAGTAAGAACCGTAATGACTCAAGAAAGTTTATCTAATTTAGCTTTTCTGTCAGCAGAACCTAAAGTATGTGAAATTTAACAATGTAATTAGTGATGGGCTGAAATAAAGTCAAGAGAGCACTTTTATGAAAAAAAAAATTTATGAACCTTATGTCTTGTCTTTAGAACGCATTCTAGCACTGGCAGCTTAGCAACTGAAATTAAATTCTGTTATCTTTGACATTATGCTGACTTAAACTATTTAAAATAAACAGTATTGGAAGTAATTTTCAGTTTTGTAATTATGAAGAGATGTATTGTGAAAAACGCAGAGCGAACCTATTTTTATGAACAGTTTGTTAGCTTGGTTTATACCTCAAATATATTGATGTACAGTCTGTGGGCCTCTATTTGTCTCCTGGCCTTTCACTTAGGGATAAGAATAAACCTGGCCCTGTGGTTCCTACAGAGAACGCAGAAATGCTTTTTCCCACAGGTTAGCTAGAGCTTCTTCCTTCAGACCCCAGGGAGCTCAGAGGCAAGTGCACTGCACTCTAGTCCAACTTCAATAGCCACGTAATTCCAGACATTGGGGACTGAGAAATTTAGAGAAGATTGCGTTCGTGCGGTTTCTAGTTCTGTCGGTACTGACCATTCTCACGCCATCTCCACAAATACTGAAGAGGAAGGAGAAACCATTAAACTGTAGTTTGAGCGATTACACTTATGCCCCGGGAAAAATGTGTTTGGTAGTGGAATCTCCTGAGACATTGTAATGGTTGATTGAGGGAGAAGGTAGGATCCTCTGTCCCTTCTTGCCTTGGTCTTCTCATTTGAATGTTATGGTCCTGGTGTAGTCCTGTCTGAAGGCAGAGAAATGGGACAAATGAAATCTTTTCCAGTTTTATTGAGGTATAATTAACAGGTAACAATTATGAAGATCAAGGTGTACAACTGCCATTTTGATATGTATGGGCACATCATGAAAAAAAACATGAACATACCTATCACTTCAATAGTTACATTACTACTACTACTACTACTACTACTTGTATTGTCCCTACAGGTTTGAAAACGATTCCATGGCTTTGCTTCATAAGTACGGCATAATCATGTCATTGAGGCTCAAAGGCAGGAAATGAGTCTCATCACACGTTCCAAGGAAGTAAGGAAGTAGTTTGCATGAGCGGTGAAGGTATATACACTCTGGCTGTTTCACATTCTTGCTGAATGCCAGACAGAGCTCATCCACACCTGGACCCCTGGGGGCCTTTGGGTTCTGTTTTGCCAGTGACCCAATCCACTGTGAATAACTACCAAGAGAGCTGCCTGGATTATACTCAGGACGTGTAGCTGTGCTACTTTATAATAAGGAACAGCTTTCTCAGACCTGCGTCCTAGGTGAAAGTCGAGCTCTAGCCGGGACTGGCTTTCTGTCCATCGCAGGCCCAGCCCCTGTCAGTGGGGTGAGGCACATTCAGGGAGCAGATCGCTAGAAAGGGCTCCTGGATCCGCTTTCCCAGTAGCAGCTGCTCTTCACCGAGGCCTCTGAAACCTTTGAATACAGCGTGGGCCCTGTCTGTCTGACTTACAAGGGGAGCTCTGCGGCTCTGAACTCAGGATGAAATGGCTTTGGAAGGGAAAGATGAAAGAGAACAAGAAATGGCAGAGGCCTCAGGATAAAAGGGGCAGGCATCTGTGGCCTGAGATAGCAGAAAGAAGAACACACTCTTAAAAAGAAAAGGGCACCACTTCAAGTTAGTGGGGATTTATTTTCTTAATATCCAGCCATAAATTCCTCTTATTTTTCATATTACATGGTGGGATACTTTCTGGACAGCCCTTGTATGTCAGAGGAAAAGGCTTGCGATGACAATTGGCTAAAAGGAAGATGTGGGGCCCCTTAGAATGTGAGTAGCTTGAGGCAGACACTAAACTACGATAGAACCTATTTAGTTCACTACTACAGAGCATGGCCTGAAAGAGTAGTGGGCACGTAGGAGGTGATCACTAAATATTGTCGACTTAACCAATGAGTGAAAGGCTCAACAAATCTGTGAATTTCATGAGTGCCTATGTAGCCTAAAGGAAAAAACTTGAAGGTCAGAGACAGACATGTACAGATTTCAGACTTGCTGCTCTTGTTATTGTATGATAGTGCTTTCTTCCTCAATTTTTTTTTTAACTTTTAAAATATGCGTATTAATAACCACTTTGCTTGATTAGGTGAGAATTAAATGAAGTATCTGTCAAACGTAAGTTCTAGGTATGTGTACACTTACTTCCTTTAGTCCTTTCTTCTTTCTTGAAGTTGGAAAAGTATAGTTGTAATGGATAGCCCATAGAATCTGTTTCGTGTTCTCCAAATTATCTGATACATAGAAACAAGGCAAAGAGGACTCATGTCCTTTCAGGGTCATGCTGGAACACAGTCTATCAGACCTTCACAAGGACCGTTTAATAATTGAGGAGAAAATGCCTGGGTTTGATATCCCATTTATTATGGATCAGAGCCCTGACTCTGTGATGTTGCATTTTAACTTGTAGATTTTTGTCCAACAGAGATGCAAATAATTTCTGCTTACTGGAAAATTTAACTGCAGAGGAAAGTTTCTTCATTGTATATTTAACCTAGCAATTTTACTAAAATATTCTTTCTTTTACCCCTATAAATTCTGTTTCTCAAACACTCTTTGATAATGTTGTATGAATCTGCTGATTCCCTCTTACATGAGATAAATAAAGTAATCACTCTAGATTAGATAAATAAATTGATTAGTCTATGTTAAATTAGTTAAATAAAATGATCATATGAGTCATTTTTTCACTTTTTGGAAATCATATTTTGACAGTATTTAGAGATGGCCATCTTTTGCTAGTGATGTTTAGTACCTACTAGGCAGTCAACATAGGTTTGTTGAATATATGAGTCAAGAATAAACTAAGGCATGAACTACTACAGGAAGGCTGAAGAAACTCGAATCCTGTTGGCTTTTGATCTCATTCCCTCTCTAATATCTTCATTGGCAACTTTAGACCCAATCTTTGTGTTTTGCGCCAGTTGTACAGAAAGTTTGGTTCACTCTGAACCATTATATCAGTGTGAGTGGAAATTGGGAATACTGTGCACAGTTGAAGAATATAATCAGTTGAGTTCATGCTTCCCCATTAGGTTTTAGCATGGGTGGGGAGACTCCATCTGCCTTTGGACTCAGAGGCCCAATGTTAATTCAATCTAGACATTGATGACCGAGGTTCTATTTTCAGCTTTTAATATCTACCATCTGGTCTACCTCTTGACCCTTTTTCCATTCAAATGAACTTTTTTTTTTTTTTCTCCCTCCCTTGCTTTATGATTCCACTTTGGAAGGCATCCTACTCACATCTCTTGACAATTCCCAGTGCCTGCATTTGAGCATTCAAATTCTTTATTTGCTATCCTCGTAATTCCTTAGAGTCACATTTTCCAACATTTTAGGTTGTTTTTTAAAAAAGAAGGTAGTCTATATCATTGATCTATTAGGGGTGGAGTTTTTAATTATGTAATTTGAATCTGAAAAAAAAAAATGGTTGTTTAACAATGACAGGATCTATTTTTTTCACCTACTAAGAATTCCGGATGTGGTCAGTCCAGACATAGTTTGGCAGCCAAACAACACAACCAGCAACCCAGATTTCTTCTGTGTTTCCACGGAGACTTCCTTGGCATGTGGTTTTTATTTTCAAAAATGATGTTTTGTGGTTGTAAGGTGAATCCTCCTTTTCCAGCTTGAAGTTCATGATCTAAATAGAATGAAAGAAAAAGGTAAAGTGAAGGGCAAGAAGCATATTTTAGTTGAGTGTGTCCCCTTATAGACTTTTCCCAGAATCCTTTCCTAGTGATTTCCAATGATATCCCCTCAGTCACAAGTGCATCATATAGCTACCCTTACCTGCAAAGGAAGTCAGAAAACACTCAACTCCCCTAAAACCAATTATGGATCTTTTACTAAGGAAGAAAGGAAAACCAAATGTGGGTTAGGTATCTAGTAGTATCTGCCACAATTTTCCTTTTCATTTTAACACATTTTATTTGTGTCCTCTGTCTGGGAATAGCTCTCAAACTTCACAACTACTTGACAAAGAAATAAATATTTATAAGACATTGTTTTAAGTTTAAATGACTCTATATTATTAGAACCAATAAATTGAGGCATTAAGAAATAGCATATAGATCAGACATATTAGGCAAATTAGAGTTGAATCCTAATTATATCGTTTGCTGTCTATGTAACCTTAGACAAACTTGCTTAAGTCTCATTTGACTTAGTCTCTAAAAGAAGGATTAAAGAATAGTATTGTCTAAGCATGGGTTTCTTAGAAAACAGAATCTATGACAAAGGGCAAATATCAAAGCCTCAGTGGGAGGTGTAGTGTCAGGGCAGCTAGAATGGGAGTGGAAGAAGAAAAATAAGAATATATTTTTTAAAAGATTTATTTTATTGTTTTTGACAGAGACAGAGAAAGACAGAGATAGAGAGAAGGGGTAGGGCCCAGAGCAGTCTCCATAGTTGTACATCATCAGTTTTCGACATGGTTTTGTTCCACACAGGTGGGCAGGGGCTGCGCAGGGGCTGCGCAGGGTGGGAACTGGGCTGGGGGCCTCCCATATAGGAGACAGGCCCCCTCAAGCCAGGGGCCAAACCGGGGGGCGAGAACCAAAATGGGGGCCTCCTGCATGGGAAGCACACCCCAGTTTAGCATATGGGTCCTCATGGGCTGGGGCCAGAATTCGATCCTCGGTCCCTGGGGCTGCAAAATGAGCACTTAACCCACTGAGCCATCCTGGCTTCCCCTGAAAATAAGAATATTTAATAAATGTCATAAAGTTAATTTTATAATAGAATGTTAGAATTCTGAGAATATTTCCTTTCTACTGAAGTCAAAATGTTCTTTAAATTATAAAATTATGGCATTAGTAATTTGAGTTTACTTTTGAATGCTCTCATTGGAAACAAAATTTTGGAAATTTGGCATCTGTATGTTGGCTTGCAATTTTTAGAAATATTCCTGGCTCTCACAATCCACTTAACCTCTAAGTTTTCCTTTTTACCTGATGTTATCATTATGAGAAGAAGAGATCTTATTTACTTTAAAAGCCACATAGTTTTCAGCAAGATTTCCAAGACTTGGCAACCATTAAGAGAAGTCGTTGCTTTTGAAAGACATTATGCATACAAGACTTTTATTTTAGTGCTGTTCACTATAAATTTTAAGTAGCTTCCAGGATCAAGGAGAAAAAAACAACATTTCCTTCCACCATTGAAAGAAACAAGACTACGTGGCCTATGTCAAATGTCCATGTAACATCACAAAGCAAGTAACAGTGCCTGGAATATATTAGGTGTTTGTGGAATGAATTTAGACAAGATTCCTTCTTATCTCCTATATTTCATTGGTCAAGGCTCACCCTCTAGGGGGCTTTAACTCCCTAGTAGTATACATGTTTGTAGAATGAATGAAAAATATAGGCCTGATCTGGGCCATTTATAATATCTCTACATCATAAAACATAAAATTTAATAATCCTCTGGGCCTTGTGTGAGAAAACAACTGTAAGCATTTTTTTTTTTTTTTTGCAAGCATTTTTAAAAACCTTTTCTATCATTGTCATTATTAAGGAATGGTAGGAACGGACAGTGGCCGTGACAAGTAACGCAAACCTTCTGTTAATAAAAGAGGAACTGCACATACTTCACATTCCCTTAGGAGGCTGAAGTGAAGAAAGAAGTGCCCACGGATTAGCCTTAATCCTCTTTACCACAGCAGATGACACTGCTCTCTTCAAAACAATTGCTGAGAAAAGGCACTTGATCAGAAAGAACATAATAGATTCAGAGGAAAAGTAATAAACCAATTGATAAATGCCAAAAAACAACAAGTGAGCAGGACACCCCCCTATGTCTCATAAAGTAAAGAAAGATGAGTTGACACTAAATTTCTAGTTGAAAGATGAATTGTCTACAGATATGGTGGCATCATGGAAGCATTTTCCCAATCACCCGTGAGTATCCATCTTTAGGCCACTATAGTGTTTAGAGCATTTGACAATTAGGTTTAAAATCCAAGTACTTGTCTCTCTCATTCTTACTTTTTCTTTCCATGGAAAAATGGAAGAAACTGGAATGTAATAGCCAAACAAATATTTGAAGTTGTTAAAAGAGTGGTGATAGGTGATCAACCTCAGCTAACATTCAATAAGATTGGGCATCATTTGATGTTAAGTATTTTAAGCAATGGTGTGTGTGTTTGGGAGGGAGTACACTTTGAACTTGATCTACGTGATTAGATTGTGGATATTTTCCTGTATTTCAGAAAAACAAAATATATAAATGGAGCTTTCAAACACATGTTCTTTCAACTCGATATTGCGCAGCTTAATGAATACCCACAAAAAACCCAGTCTAAGGTAGATTTGTGCTTTTTATGGGTTATTCTGTTCTGTGGCTACAATTCTTTGTGAATAACGGCTTGAGACATGTTACAATGTTGAATTATTTTATGGAGAAGTCTCTGCTTTCACATTCAAAGGTCAGTACCCTTCCAAGATTATATTGTTTGCATAAATATAGTCATGGTTTTAAATTTTATTGCAACATTTTGCAGAATATTCATATCCCCTTTATTTTTGATTTGTCTCTAAGTAGATCATATACTTATGAATAAAAACTTTTTGAGACACTCTTTACTTATTCAATTACTGGGTGTGTATCACAGGACTTACTTCAAATGAATAGGCGTTATTTTTTCACTCAAAAAATAATATGTGCTAATTATGAAAAGAATGCTCTTATGAAAATAAAAAATCATCTATATTCTCATCACTCAATGATAATCAATGCTAGCATTTGAGTGTATTTCCTTCCAGTCTTTTTTTTTTTTTAATGAATTATTTTCTTTCAAGATTTATTTTATTATTTTAGACAGAAACAGAGAGAAGGGGAGGGCCTAGAACAGTCTCCATAGTTGTACATCAACAGTTTTTCGAGATGGTTTCTTTCCACACAGGTGGGCGGGGGCCATGCAGGGCGGGAACCAAACTGGGGGCCTCCCACATGGGAAGCATGCCCCCTCGAGCCAGGGGCTGAACTGGGGAGGGGGGCAAGAATCGAACTGGGTGCCTCCAGTATGGGACGCACACCCCAGTTCATTGTGTGGGCCCACACGGCCAGGGCTGGGATTTGATCCTTGGTCCCTGGAGCTGCAAAGCAAGAGCTCAACCCGCTGAGCCATCCCGACCTCCTTGATTTATTTATTTTTATCATAGTTATGATGATACTGAATAAACAACTTTGTCCAAGACCTTGAACTAGACCTTAATGGTTCATTTTAATGAGAGATAGGGGGGAAAAAGGTCAGGATAAATGAAAACCCAAGGTAGATTAAAACTCTCACTGTACTCAGTGGTCTAAAATTCTTCCACCAAACCTTTCCCTAAAAGGATAAGGAGCACTTTCTCTAAATTTCTATCACTTTTCTTACTTTTTTAAATAAAGAAATTAATTATGTAGTCATTGTAACTTGTTCTACATTATCTTATGTGAACATCCTAATAAATATGATAAGCAGGAGTTACGCCACCATTTAGTATTAATTGACAGAGTTGGTTCTAATAGCCAGGTGTCTGAATTCCACAGAGAGTGTTTTTTCCATGACATCAGACTCCCACCCTTGAGATGTGATTGGTTGTAAATATTCTTGTAAGCTCTGCCCTGATCACAACTGTCTTAGTCACCTTGCTTGGCATCTGGACTAGCACAAGTTGAAGAGGTCTTGGAGGCCTGATCTGAATGCTGAGGGTCATGCCTGGACCCCAAGTCCAGAGGTTCTCTGGGAAGCTAGTTGTTTGTTCTGCTGTGCCTGCAATAAGAACATTAGAATATCTAAAAGGTGGGTGTTTTGGTTGGAATCTTTGTTCCATTATTTCTAGTTGTATGATTAAAAAAAAATTATTTAACCTTTTGAGCCCTAGTTTTCTAACCTGTAAATTATGCTAGGGCATAATTTATCTCATGAAGTTCAAATATGATTATGTAGCTTACATCATAGAAAGTGACTGATAAAAAGTGCTCATCACATATTAGTAGGATAATCCAGGCCTACCAACAAGAAGACATAAATCCTGCATGGATTATGCTGATAAATAGCCAAACCTCCTAAAGACCCCTCACTAGGTGTTAGGAAAAGGGTGGAGACAATCCAGACAAACACATTCTCATTGGTTTCCAAAGACCTTTAGGTAGCAGTGATCCATCATATTTGTCTTTGAACTTCCAGAACCCAGATATTTACTGAGTGACCAATATATATGCCAGAAACCTTTCCAAGTGTTAGGCATATCTTAGTAAGAATGAAAGATTTCCAATAATGGCTTTTCAAAGGAATCCATGTGTGGTGGGTATGAGTTGTGTATATTGTAAAGGAAGGTTTTGAAACAGTTTTTCTTCCCTTTTCTTCCAGTTTTCACTCTGTGCTCAGTATAGCTCTAGCAGTTCTGTATAGAAGCATCTGGGATTCCATGAGGAGCAAAAGGAATATTAGTCTAGTCTTAGACCTCCTCATGTGGTTCATTGAAAGCAGATATACAGTACTTTAATCAGTCTTATTATTTGCTTTTTTCCCTGTTGTGTTCACAGATAAAATCATAAGAGAGGAGGTTCTAATGTTTTCCTTGGTTTCTTTAAAATGAAGCTTTCCTATGCCATAAGATCAATGGTACTACTATTGACATTGACTCTTGATAAATGTATATTTTCATTCTTTTTGGAGTATAATCAGAGAAGAAAATCCAGTTCAGGCTGTGAAGTTTTTCAATTCAATTACTGATTCAGAAGAGAAGGATTAACCATTGATAATTCCTTAAGTGTGACTTCGGTATGAAAAACTGTAGCAACTGGAGAGTGGAGGAGAGGGGTGTAAGCTCTACTCTGAGCCCTGGCATGCCCAACATATGCTTCTCTGGTGGGATGCAGTCGTAACTGCTCTGACTCACATTGATGAACAGATGATCAAATGGTTAATCCGTTTACCCATTTACAAACAGCTGCTCCAAATGGCCTTCAACCACTTAAACCTCATCTTTCACTCCTTTTTTAGGGTTGGCTAGGCACACCCTGTGTTGGAGAAATACATTTTGCTAGACATTTATTTTGAGCAGTATTTCTCCAATAATTTTTGAGAACCATTGACCTAGAGAGCCAGGTGGAGGACATACCCCATGTAGATACGTAGACTCAGTTGTGCATGTGTACAAACACCCAGACACACACAAACACACTGCATCCAGTGGTTGTCAACTTGGCTACATAACAGAGTCACCAAGTGGGCTTTAAAAATTTCTGATGCCCAAGTGACATCTCAGACAATTTAAATCAGAAAGTCTAAGGATGATACTCTCTCTAGGTTATTCCCGGACACAACTAAGTTTGAAAATCAGCATACTAGATTAGATGTTTCTTATAATAAAATGCCCTTGGAATCCATTAACTTTAAAAAAAAGAAATCATATTTATTTTTATAAATTGCCAACTTTCACAGGGGCTTACTTTTGCTTCTGGCTGTGATGAGACATAGCCTCTCAGGGGAAACAAAGAGGAAACTTGATGAAATATAGGAGGCGATTGTTTGCTAGACATTAGGCAGGGCAGGGCTGTGATTCATGAAAGAAGGGAAGTAAACAATGTGAACTTTATGTTCATCCATGCCTTCTGCCTGGAAGCACTTTCCAGATGGCAGTGAAGGGAGGAGAAGCTCAGGCAAAGCGCAGAAGGAGACAAGAATTTGGAATTTTGGAAGAGTGAGGTGTCTGGTATTTGAGGGTCAAAGTACTGAAGTGGAAGGAGCTCCCTGGAGAAAGAGCTCCAACATCTACAAAAAGGCCTACACATATTAGGTTGAAAGCTAAGCCATGGCTGTGAAGGGTGAGACTCCAGCAGGCCAGGCAACAACAGCCGAGAAACTGTAAGCTGAAGAGTTCTAGAACAAATGGAGCAGGGAGGTGTTTGAGTTTTTAGCAACCATGGTCAAGAGTTCTTGCTGAAGCACCGAGGTAGTTAGTGGAGACATTGGAGGGTCACGTCTTGCAAGAGAAAATAAACTAGCTCTGGAGTCAAGGACACTCAAAAGCTGCCCTGAAGAGCTAGTAAGAAAACTTCGAAAAACTGAAGCTGAATCATAAGAAATTTAAGTGCCTGCCTGAATAAAGCCCAATACCTTTCAAAGGAATGTGTTGGTTTCTTTTTTCTACACTTGATCTTAGCCAAAAGGCTGAAAAGCGATATTTTTTATTTTGTTTGTTTTTTTCAAATCCAGCACTCAATATTGTAAAATGCACACTGTCCAGAATTTAATTAAAAAAAAAAACAAAAAACTAGATGTGTAAAGAAGTAATAAAAAACACAACCTATTATAAGGAGCAACATCAATCATTATAAAGGAAAATAAAAAATGACAAAAGTAATGAGTTTAGCAGACAAGGATCTTAAAATCGCTATTCATAATATAAATACTTTCAAGGATTTACAGGGAAACATAAGTCTAATGAGGAGAGGAATGAAGAAAATTTTATAAAATGGAATTTCTAGAAATAAAATAATAACTGAAATGGAAAATTTCTTTGAAAGGGATTAACAACTGAAGAGGGGCGGGGGGAGAAAAATCACTGAATTTGGAAGCATGGCAATAGAAACCATGTAAACTGAAACACAGAGGGCAAAAAGACAAATTAAGCTGAACCTTAGTGGTCAGGGGACACTATCAAGTGTCACCAGGGTGTAATTAGAGTTTTATAGAAAGGACAGAGAAAGAGAGAAAACAAAACAAAACAAAACAAAACAAAAACAAAACAGAAAATTATGTGAAGAAACACTGGCAAAAATTGCTGTAACTTTGATGAAAACTATTAAGCCACATATTCAAGTTGCCCAACAGAACCCCAAGCAGAGTAAGCAAAGAAAACATAACATAGTACAGTAAAAAATTTTAAATCTATGGTAAAGAGTATATTTTAAAAGTGGCCAGAGAAAGAAAATATACATTTCATATAGAGTGAAAAATAAAGATCTGTGGACTTCTAATTTCAACCATTGTAGACCAGAAAACAATAGAATGACATCTTTAAAATGCAGAAAGAAAAAAATCCATCAACCTAGAATTGTCTGTTCAGTGGAATTACCTGTACTTATAAAGAAGAAATAAAGGCTTTTTCAGATGAATAAAATATGAGAGAATTCATCACCAACAGACCTGCACTACAAAAAAATTAGAAGAAGTTTTATGTAGAAGAAAACATAATACCAGATGAAACTTGAAACTTGAAAAAACAAAAAACAAAAAATGACACTGGGAATGGTAAATATGTTTTATACATAAAAGGCTCTTTTCCTTACCAACAAGTAATAAATATATAAAAATTATTTATGAAATATTTTACACTCTTTTATTTTTTTTAGTACTAAATCTGTGACATCCATGTGTGTTTCACACTTACATTATATTTCGGTTTGGACTAATGACAGTCTAAGTACTCAAAAGCCACAGGTAGCTAATGGTTACTATATTGGGCAGCACAACTCTGGTCCTTCCGCCTGATTTACTTTCTCAAATACTTATTGTCATCTGAAAATAGGATGCTTGCAATTTTTTTTTTCAGTTTTCCATCTCGTCCTACTAAAATCTAAGTTCTAAGAAAGAAAGGACGTTGTCTTATTCACTGCTCTATATGCAGTGGCTAGAACCAAACCCAGTACATGGTAGGTACTACTATGTATTTCTTAAAGTGTTTCAAAGAAGACTTGGGTACTGTACACAGCAGATAGGGATTCTAAGATATGTATTTTAAGAACAAGAATGGCCCTTAGAGGAGGTTGATTCAATATAGACTTTGAAATTTGATGGATGTGTCTTTGAATCTCAGTTCCACCACTCATAGTTGTGTGACTTTGGGCGAGTTACTTAACCTCAACGCAGGGCTGTCCAAAGTGGGTGGGGCCCGGAAACAGTTGAAGAGGAAATTTGATTTATGACTTTATTTTTGTCTATTATTTTAAAATCCCAGGGCACAGTGATGGTAAAAAGCCTTATTTTTCTTTTTAAATAAAAATCAGCATATAGTGCACCCCGTGGTTGTCTGCACCTGGGGTGTAGCAGCTCACTGCCCTACCTTTGGTAGGCTATTGCCACTATGAGCTTGTTTTCCCATCTTTGAGGTGATTTTTGTCATTGTATTTAGTAAATACATTTATAGTCCTTAGTATGTGCCAAGCATATTCTCAAAGCTTTATATATATTAATCTATTTTATCCTGGCAGCAGTCCTGGGAGGAAGGTATTTTTAAAAAATTCCCATTTAGATAGAGAGACCATAGCCCAATTTTACACATCTGAGAAGGAGAACCAGGTTTTTAACTTAGGGAGTCTGACTCCAGAGTAAATACTCTGTATTGCCTATCAATAATAAGAACTACCATACAAGGTTGGAGAGACAATGTGTAAAGTTGCCAGCACAGGGTTCAGCTCATAACAAACATTAAGTGGACAGGAGGCATTCTCATTATTGCTAGCAAAAATATTATCGGTTGGGAATCTGGTATCATAGGGAGGGTATCTGACTCCGCTACTACACACAACTACTCAGAAGCAGAGAAGGCTTAATGTGTAACCTGCATATTCCCAACCAGTCCAGATCAACCCTTATGGGAAACTAAAAAGAAATAGCCACTGGAGGAGTGAGGAAAATGTTGACATTTTAATTAAATACACTGAGAGCTTGCTTTTTTCTTCTACCACTTAAAGGCTCATATTATCTGATTCTGGGAATTCCCTAAAACCCTCTAGAGGATTTTTACAAAGATAATGTTCTAAAAGTATTCTCCCTCCAGCCCCTTAGCCACAGAACAAGAATAATATTTTGTGTTCTAAGGCTATGATATATCACTCTTGTTCTTGTTCTTCATACATTTTTAAAGCATGATTTAAACTCTACAGAACTTTTAAATCATGGTATCATTCACATAAAGTGCACCAGTTCTAAATAGGCACTTTCGTGGATTTTTACATGTGTATTTAGCATTTTACCACTACCTAAATCAAGATAGAATATTTTCAGCCCTCCAGAAGGCCATCATGTCCCTTCACAGACAATAATTCGTGGTCAAAATAGCGAACACCATTCTGACTTATAACAACCTAGGTTCATTTTGCATATTCTGAATTTAATTTGAATGGAATTTTGGGCCTGGCATATTTTATTAAACATTGTCTATGAGATTCACCTGTATTGTTTTGGGTAGCAGGTCATTATTTATTTATTTATTTATTTAGGAATAGTATTCCATTTTATGAATATACTACAATTTATTTCTTCATATTTTGTTTTTGGACATTTCATGAGTTTCCTATGTAGGCGTATTATGAAAAAGCATTGTACGCAATTCTTGGATAGTTTATCTGATGGACATAGAACTTACTTTTATCAGATACATACCCACACATAGAACTGTTGGGCCCTAGGGCATGTGTATATTTAGGGTTAATGGATCATGCAAAAGAGTTTGCTTTTGGAGAAGCTAGGATGGCTCAGTGGGTTAAGTGCTCACTTTGCAGCCTCAAGGACCAAGGATCAAATACTGGCCACGGCCCTGGTCCCTACTCGTATGGACCCCTATGCAGAACTGGGGTGTGATTCCCATGTGGAAGGCCCCCCCAATTTGGTTCTTGTCCCCCTGTTCTGTCCCTGGCTGGAGGGGGCGTGCCTCCCATGGAGGGGGCCCTCGGCCCAGTTCCTGCCCTGCGTGGCTCCCGCCCACCTGTGTAAAATGAAACCATGTCGAAAAACTGATGACGTACCACTATGGAGACTGCTCTGGGCCCTCCCCCTTCTCTCTGTCTCTCTCTCTCTGTGTCTCTTTCTAAAAAAATAAAATAAATCTTAAAAAAAACGTCTGCTTTGTAAAACAGCAGCAGTGTAGAGAGTTCTAGTTGCTGACTTAAAGGAACTTGGTAATGTTACCTTGGCTCTTTAGAATAATCTGTATTTTAAACATTGTTTTATCATGCCATGCATCACAGATGTTGATAGAAATTTGGCTTTTTTTCTTTACCTAAAGATAAAGAAAATATTGAAGTGAAGACATTCATGACATCAAGGGTAATACAGTGATGGCTCTGATGGCCATTCCAGAAAAGTAGTTCCAAAATTGCTTTGAAAGGTGGACTAGTGCTGGCATTGGTGCATAGATTCCCAAAGAGAGTACTTCGAAGGTGACTATAGTGATAGTCAGCAATGAGGTATATACCACTTTTTCTAGGATGAGTTTGCAAACATAATTGTATTTCTATATCAAGCAGGGATGATTATGGTTCAGGAGATGAAGAATGGAATTGGGAAAATTAATAAAATATTCCAAATATAAAACGATTTACCCACATTGATGGTATAAATGCTTTAGTTTTGTGAAGACTAGGAGCAAATCCTATGCCTCCTTGTGTTTTGAAACAAGTGCTAAGTGATTTTTTTTAATGATAACCACAGAAATAAGTGGATATACAAATCAAAGATAAAGGACCAGAACTTGAAAAAGAATGAGGAGTGGTTTCCAGTAACAAATGATGAAATGAATGCATACTGTTTGTTATGTATCATAATGTCACAAATAAAATCTAAAATACAAGTAGATACATACTGGTAAAAAAAGAGCAATATTACAGACACCAATATTAAAAAAAATTATACCTCGCAAATATTTCTTAGCTATATCACAATAAAACTTTAGAGAAGACAGAATATGAAAAATGAGAAGTATAGCTGACTATTAGAATAATAAGTTTGAACAGTTATACAACCCCAGTGAAGATGTCTCCCTAGATGAGTCATTGAATGAAATCAAAGGATGACCAGGGTACGTGCAATTTATAGCTACCAAATGTGCCAAATTTGGAATCAAATTTTACATGATTCCAGCACTGGATGCTGTACCTGCAAATGTTATGTTGAAAAATAATTAGTATTTTTTGCTCACATATAATTTAATTTGTATCGCAAGAAGTTAATATGGACACAGAGACTATAATAAAGGTTTCTCCCTAATGTGTTTGCAACAGTGAGTTAACCAGTAGTTCAGATCATTGTGTATTTTGAGTTTTCATTTATTTCCCAGCCAGATAACACCTTGATGTTCCATTCAGTTTTACTTTTGTTTCCATTGCATCAGATTTGTTGTTTGAGGGTCCTCCCTCCCTTTGTGTTGAATCACCTGAAAAGATACCATGTGCCCTTTCTTTAAACAAAAGGGAAAGCAGATTAAAAGGTGGTCATGAAACAGCGTGGCAGGTAGCAATTCGGAGGGGCTAAAAAGTATGTTACACTTCTGTGAAGCTTTCACGGCTATAGTCTTAAAATCTCGTATCACCTCAGCGTCTTCCATGTCTCTGTGATGGCCAAATATATTATCAGAGTATAGATTTAATCAGCTCCCAAAGGGGACAGATTTTTGTCTCTTACCTGTTCATATAGTTCCCCAACCCCAAAATGAGTAGTGTTGATGCCCAGATAGTTGTTACCATGGAAACCCAACAGGGAACTAGAAGGAGAGTCCAAAATTATGCCTCTTTGGGAGGGCAGAGTCCCTTAGGCCTGGATATGTGGCCTTGGGTTCCTTCACATGGTTATCTTAAAGTAAGGAACCTAAGCCTTTACTGGGTCTGAATCATGCTTTTAAATGGCAGTAAGAGTTTGTTTTATGTTCATCACTAAGGTTGATTAAGATCATGAACCAGGCAATGAAACCCTGTTACACAGCTATCATTTGAAAGCTAACATTGACTTAAGGCTTTGGCGTCACAGAATGTGTGCAGAGACACTGTCCAGAGTTCCAGAGGCCTACTAAGTTTTTGCATGCTTTATTCTTCCCCAGATATTTTTCTATTCCTGATTGTGTTCTTAGAACCAAGTCGTATTAGATATAGAATAGTATGGGGTGGGTGTCACATATGCATATGGACAATATTGCAAAGGCAAGAAGGTGACTAGCATTCTTTGATGGTCTACTATTTCCCAAGCCCACTGATAGGAAGATTTCTCAAATTCATGTATGTATGTATGTATGTATGCATGCATGCATGCATTTAGCATTGACTCATCATAGTTGTACAATGAATTGTTGAATGAATGAAAATGAAAGATAGAAACTATAAATGCTATTGGCTTGGCTTTATTTTATTTATAGTATTTATTACATTTACTGTACATGCTATATATCCATACAGCAGTATTGAAATTGATAGTATCTCCAGCTAGAACAAACCTCTATTTTGGGGGCATACACTTCCAAAGTATTTTAATTTCTCTGTTCATGTGTGTGTACAGCTACATTTTCATATGTTACAAAGTTTACAAGAATTTGAATATCCTATTGTAACAACTTTCTACCTTTAAAAAAAACAGCATCCTAGTATTTTGTGATACTGATACACTAAAGTTTATTTGCCATTTTTTATTTTTGGTTATTTAGGTTGGAAAATAGTCTATCATATGTGTCATTGCTGATTTATTTAACTATACCTTCTTTTTTGATATTTAATGGTATTCCTCATTTTTCCCTTGTGACACATAATATTAAAATGAACATTTTGGGGTGGTTAATTTTGTACACATTTCATAATTGCCTTAGGGAAAACTCCTAAAAGTAGAATTACTGGATTAAAGAGCATGACTATTTCTTAACGTTTCCAAATGCACATTGCCAAGTTGGCCTGCAGACATAATATGGTGCCTACACTTGCCCTAGAAATATAGTGCTTACACTGGCCCTGAAGGTGTAGTGATTATATTTGCTCTAGAAATATGAGATTGTCCCTTCCCCCACATTCTTGCTCAACGAGATACTTTCATTCTTAATCATTAACAACCTGAGAGATAAAAGATAGTATCTCATTTTAATTTGCATTTTCTGATTAGGGCTTTAAGAATCTTAATATTTTATCTTGAGCAGAAGTTTATTGGTCAAGAAAACAGAACTCATTTTTTCCTAAAATAAGAAGAGTTGGGAACGATCATGTTAGAATCCAGGACGTATTTTGAAACAAGTTAAAATCAAGTGAATTAATTAGGACTTAATTTTAGCTCTTCATAGTTTTAGGGAATCTTTTTTTATCTAATCATGCTGTGTATAATTGTATAAACAAGACAGCAGGATGCATACTTTTTTGGAAAAATTCTGAATCCAAGTTGGAAAGGCATTCCTCATGATGCACATCACTTTGATTTCTCCTGATAATTCTTTTTGCAAGCATTTAATCCACAGTTTGAACCTTGGTGTTTGTAGCAGCCACCATTTTTTTTTCAAATGTGACAGATTTGTGTATTGGAAAATATATAGAGAGGAGAATTTCTATTGACACTTGTTGCAAAATTTTTTAAAATTTTGGATGCTTGCTGGGCCCAATAAGTTCATCATTTAGTTGCAATTGTCTATTTGCTTATACATTACAAAAAAGAAAACCCCAAAAACCCAAAACAAATAAAAAAACCAAATCATAAAACACGAGGAACATGTACAAAATTTGGACAGTGGTGTACAATGGAAAAAGTACTATGCTACCTGGAAGGAACCTTGAGTTTTAACCCAGGACCTATTCAATAAAAGGCTCTGTGACTTAATGAGGTAACTTTACTTCTCTGACTTTAGTCCCATAATCTGTAAAATGAGAGAGATGAACTAGACAATGTTCATGACCCTTTTCCAAGCCCAGTTATTTAGCACTTCTGTGTTTTAAGGCAGGGGCTGGAGAGGCTATCTTAATGGTTAATTTTTGCATAAGTAACCAAATTAACTACAAATGTGATATTTTTCATTGAATACTCATAAATAACAGGTTGTATTTGGTAGAGTGACCATATCTTTCAATGTCTACTCTTCTGAGTTTTGAATTTAAAAGAGAGGAGTGGGGGGAGCCGGGATGGCTTAGTGGGTTAAGCGCTCACTTTGCAGCGCTGGGGACTGAGGATCGAATCCCGGCCCCGGCCCGTGCGGAACCATATGCTGAACTGGGGAGTTCTCTCTCTCTTTTCAGTTCTCTCTCTGTCTCTGTCTCTGTATCTTTCTCTCTCTGTCAAATAAATAAATAAATAACTTTAAAAAAAAGAGAGGAGGGAAAATACCCTGAATTTGCATGTTGACTCTGGTAGATTGGAGGTATGTTCTTAATGAAGCAGGTTTTTGTTTTGCCTGGAATTTTCATTGTGTATTAGAAGTGCATTTTGGTTTTTCTATGTTTAATATCCTTTTTCTAATCAGCAAGCAGAATGGACTATGAAAGTAAATATTTTTCCCCACTCATCATGTTTTATAGCCTCGTTTCTGTGGTTCTGGTCAGGCTGTCAGTCATAGTGTCTGCTTCTCCACCCACGTTTGCTTTTTAAAAGGCAAGTAATTGGGGAAGCCAGGATGGCTCAGTGGGTTAAGCGCTCACTTTGCAGCGCCGGGGACTGAGGATCGAATCTCGGTCCCGGCCTGTGAGGACCCATATGCTGAACTGGGAGCTCCCCCAGTTCAGTTCTCTCTCTGTCTCTCTCTCTCTCTCTCTCTCTCTCTCTCTCTCTCTCTCTCTCTGTCAAAAATAAATAAATAAATAAATATTTTTTAAAAAAGGCAAGTAATTGAAGCTGGCTGGTTAGAGTCCACTCTGGGATTTGTCTGTTGGTGCTGGAAGGAAAGACTTGCCTCTCTCTGATTCCCAAGTTGGAATGTATAGGTATGGCCTTGCCTGTGGCTGTCAATCACAGCATGTGGGAATAGCCTGTGTGCAGGAAGAGAAAATCAGACCAACAAGACGGAGCACTGCCAACTAGGAAGTATGAGTGATGGACTGAGTGAGCTCTGATGATATTGGTAGGATTCCCGAAAGCTGCCATATCTATGTGACACTGCAGATTTCTTTTTTAAATTAACCAATATTAGTTTATTTCCATTGTTAACAGTTGGAAGAATTCTAACACGACTAGTAGAAGAGAAATTAAAAACAACAACACCAAAAATCTATCTCCAAATAGGTACTCCTTTTCAGAGGCCTATTTAGGACATACATGCATACCAGTAAATACTCAGTGAAAAATATTTTAATTTAATTTAATTCAATTGAAGGGCTCTGGGTAGTTAGTTTGGACTCTAGGAATGTTTATCAAATATGTACTTCCTGGGTCAACAGATTTTAGGCATTATTATAGCACAGTATTAAAAACTACATAGAAAGTTTATTATAGCCCTGTATCAAATTTTTGCAAACACACATTTGAAATAATAATGTGTGGAGAAGAATTCTAAACAGAAAATTAAGAGAGCTGGACTGAAGTCCTAGTTTTATACCTAGAGATGTCTGGCCTTGGCCAAGTCATTTCTCTGGGAATCAATGTTCTCTTCTGTGAAATGAGGTGTCTGAGATGCCTGGCTGGCTCCTCAAGTCCTTTTGGTTCAGAAGCGCTCTCTGCTCCCTCCTCTCATCTCTGCTCTGTGGTGTGCAGTTCTGATGTCTCAGGTGATGAGAAACATAACTGAGCTGGAGAATTGATACGAATCAAGGGAATAAAAGCACAAAAGTAAAAGATTGTTCAAACTGGAAAATGCAGCGTCAGGTGGAAGTAACGCCCCTTTTTAATGATCTGGTAATCTATACCAAATCTTTGATTATAAAATCATAAGCATGAAATTCTATTACATAACAATATCACACTCAAGGACACCATACTACATAAAAAAATGGTGTTACCTCTGCTGGATCATGAGTTTAAGAAGGACCGGATCAACGTGCTTGAACATACTTAGTTGTTCACCAAACCTTTTTTTGTTGTTGTTTTGTTTTGGGTTTTTTTTGCTTCTGGGTACCTATCTAGATTATATTCCTGGCTTCCCTGACAGTGAGGTGTGGCCTGTGAGTGATTTCTTGTCACTGGGATGTGGGAATAAATTGTGTATGCCTAGCTCATAAACGTCCCACTCAGTCCACCATATTCATTCTCTTTCTTTACCTACTAGTTGGATGCACAGGATTCCACAGGCCATTGGGATAAATGGGAAGAGCTTGGGTCTCTGAATGACTGCATTATTCCAAGAAATGTTATTCTGCTTGTTTCCATAAGGGCGTTATTGGATTAAATAAACATTTAAGTCAATTGACTGAGTAAAGCAGATTGCTCTCCCTAATGTGGGTGGGCCTCATCCAATCAGTTGAAGACCTGATGAGCACCACAGAGCTGACCCTCCTTTGAATAATTCTATCTTTGAGTTCCTCTTGTTTGAATGCCTTTAAACTGGGCCGTAGCTTTTTACTGCCATCAGACTACAACTCAAATGTTGGCTCTTCCTGGGTCTTGAGCCTGATGGCCTTTGGACTAGAATCACACCATTGGCTCTGCTGAGTCTCCAGCTTGTCAGTTCATCCTGAAGATCTTGAGACTTGTCATCCTCCATAATCATATCAGACAGTTCTTTTCTATCTCTCTTACTCTCTCTGTCTCTGTCTGTCTGTCTCCCCCACCCCCACCCTCCACCCCACCTCCCCACATTGGTTCCATTTCTCTGAAGAACTCTGAGTAATGCACATGCTCTTCCTCATGAGTCTTTTCTCCTGATTTTTAAAATTTTCTTTCCATGGCATGACTGGAGCGTATGCCTGGACACTTTCGTCTTTATCCTTTATAGCCTATAGCAGGAGTCTCCAAATGACGGCCCGCGGGTCGCATCTGGCCCACGAGTCCCTCTGATCCGGCCCGTGGAGACCTTTTTATCTGAATAAAATAATATTAAATAAATAATTAAAAACAACATCTATGTTTTGATTCTTTTTTATTTGGACCTTGAGTGTGTAGTCGGCCCCCAAACTGCTGTTTGATAGTTAATGTGGCCTTGTTTCCACTTACAGGGAACTACTAATATATTCTTCATGATACCTTGCCAGTTACCTTCTGTCTCGGTTCAACCAAAGGAGCCCCCAGTGGGAGAAGAGAGGAGGGCGAAGCCACGGTGCTTTCTTCCTCTTGCTTTCTCTCCAGTAGCAGCTAGAGCTGCTCCTGGCTCCAGTTTCTGAGAAGAATGTCCACATTCTAGCAGGCTATTTGTTTCTAGCTTCCAAGAGGTAGCCCTGGATTCTAGCCCCCCAGTCATACCCTTCTGACCATTGTCCCTCTAACCCTGAGAGGGGTGACAGCTTCCTCATGTTAGTTTCCTACTTACCTCACTGTCCCAAGTCTTCTTTCTCAGCTCTTAGATCCTCTAGGTAGCCAGTTCTCTGCATTAAATCCCCTCTGTTTAAAATACTTGGAATGATTTCTGTTTTTCTGAATAGACCCTGAATGATCCAATTTAAACACTTTTTCTATTTTGACTGCCAAACACCTGGATAAGAACATTAGCTCTGTAAGAATCTACCCGCTTTCCAGCTTCTGTTTTTGACAGTTCACCTCAACACAAACAAATTAATTTTCCTCAGATATAATTTTGATCATAACCAAAACTTGTCATCCTGGTTTCTTCTTATGTGGAGCATAAAATCTGGCCTCATCAGCCTAGAATTTAAGGAATTTTGGAATGCCAACAATATCAATCTTTTAATTTTTTTTCCTGACAAACCATTTTGATTTTTCCACTGTTTTTCTCTGATTCCCTGTGCTGACTCCTTTACTGTTTGTACTTTGCTCGGGCTCTGCCATCTGCATAGGTTAACCATCCCTCCCGCTCTACCTTCTGAATGTCCCACATTCTTCAAGACTCAGTTTAAGCCCCTCATTACCTACAAAGCTCCTTCAGGTCATCTTAATCCATACTCACACATTTTCCTCAAAATGTGATATCTACATGCCATTTCTTCTTGTTATGTAATTATTTTACATCAGTAAATGAGGAAAAACAGTAAAATAATAAGATTTGTTTTTCTAATTGTGAATATCTATTCCAGAATTATTGGAGGAATTTCAAGAAATGACATAGATCCTGTAATATCTGAGAGACATAAATATTGGTTCCCTTACTGCCTTTCAGGATTTTCTTGTTGAATGTGCTATTCTTGTTTATTGTTTGGTTGTAAATATAAAAGACATAATACTTAGGCTGAATATTTAATGCCCACAGGATATACCTGGATATTTTTACTTTGAATATATCTGTTTAAGAAACTAATTTTCTTCTGTTCTCCTTTTCTTACAGTTGAGTAATAGAGATGGGAATATGTTTATTTATGTATTCAACCTTTATTTGTTTTTCTCATATCATGTGATGCTTACTCTGCTAACCCTGAGGATAAAATAAGGAGCTAGGTAGACCCCACACCTGCCTTCACAGAACTTGAATAGTAGTGGGAAAAAAAGAAAAGCAAGTATATCTATAAGTAAATAAAGACACAGTAGAAAAGGAAAAAACTTTCTACTCCCCTTCTAGTTTCTATAGCTGGTCTAAGAACTACATTCACATAGGACAGATTAATAGGAGAAAAAATTAATTTTAATTACACGTGTACACACAGAAGTTTCACAAAAATATGAGAATCAAGGAGGTGCCACATTGATTTAGAATGTATACTATCCCCAAGACGCAGGAAGGAAGAGGGGTTTGGCACTTGGTAGGGGGAAGCAGATTAGAGGAGGTGAGGAGGATATACACGGCAAATACAGGTTGCCTTGTTATGCAGGTAAGAGTCTCAGGTGAAAAAAGAAATCACGTCTGGGAGTAGCTCCCTTCCAGATACAGAAGACATTACTAATGTAAGTTTCCTTTGTATATGTAAAATTTCTTTTCAAAAGGAGACACTTATGGAGAAGCCGGGATGGCTCAGTGGGTTGAGCGCTCACTTTGCAGCACCGGGGACTGAGGATTGAATCCCAGCCCTGGCCCTTGCGGAACCATATGCTGAACTGGGAGCTCCCCCAGTTCAGTTCTCTCTCTCTCTCTCTCTCTCTCTCTCTCTCTCTCTCTCTCTCTCTCTCTCTCTCTGTCAAAAATAAATAAATAAATAAAAATATATTAAAAAAAAAAGGAGACACTTATACTTTTCTTTAGGCAGGTAATGGGGAGGTAAAGAAACTTGTTTGTATCTGCTGGTTATGATTACCTTTAGATTCAAATAATCACTATGCCAAAATGGCATATTTTGTGGTGACATGTTCTGAACCCCTTTAAAACAAATGATCAAAAGTGCTATGAAGAAGATACACAAGGGTCTGAGGTAAAGGGTAGGTTTACTGGAGATGGAGTGATCACAGAGGGGTCTTGGTTACCCTTAGGATGAGATCAGAATTGATGTTCTTCTGAGTGAAGACCCGAGAGGCTGAGAGGTGGTGGGGCTGGAGTGTAGCCAGAGGAAACAGGATGTTCCAGTTCCCAGAGGTGGACAGGAACTGGGTCCAGGAAGGGAGAAAAGCCCAATGTGGTCAGACTATACTAAACATGGGGAGCATGGAACAGGCAGATGTTGAAAGGACTGCTGTAGATGGTTAAATTGTAGGCTCTGATAAACTCTACTCCATGTAGACAAGGTTTTGTGAAAGAACTCTATATCGTACTGATCAGTTTCCTGAGATTAACTCTCAAACTAAAAAATTAGATTTGAGGAGAGTTTAGGTCAATTGGTCCACTGTGTCCCGTGGGCCAAATGCGGCCTAGGATGGCTTTGGATGCGGCCCAACACAGATTTGTAAACTTAAAACGTTATGAGATGTTTTTGTGACCTTTGTTTTAGCTCATCAGCTGTTAGTGTTAGTGTATTTTATGTGTGGCCCAAGACAATTCTTCTTCCAATGTGGCCCAGGGAAGCCAAAATGTTGTATACTACTGGTTTAAGTCACTGGTCTTCAACTCTTTTAGAAGAATTTACAATGAAGAATTTACAATGAACACCTAGAAGATTCTTGGAGATGGGTGACAGACAAATAAGGTCAATGAAACTGGCTGTTGTTTGTTTTCTTTCTTCATTCACCTATTTATTCATTTATATAACATAGACCCATCACCAAATTACCTTTATTTTTAATTTAATTTTTAATTTAATTTTATATTTTGTTTTTCTAAACTTATTTTTCAGTTGTAGTTTATACAATATTATATTAGTTTTCAAGTTTACAACATAGTGATCAGACTTTTATATACTTTACAAAATGATCATTCCAATAAGTCTAGTCCCCATCTGACACCATATGTAGTTATTACAATATTATTGACAATATTCCCTATGCTGCACTTTCAGAATACCTTTAAATGCACTCCCAGGGCATCCTCAATTGAATGGACTGTGACGGTGTTTAATTTTTATTTATTTTTTTGTTTATTAAAAGGATGCTACAGAAACTACAGTAGACTGCAGTTTTGGGGAACAGTGACTGCATTGTTCATTTTGTACCTGGATATTTGGCATTATGTATACTCTGCAGCCATCATAAGTCTCAGTGACTCAGAGCCCCTTCTTTTTTTCTTTTATCCATCATTGCAATTCTGAAGCCTTTGTTGTGCCTTTGTTAGTCTTCCTGAAGAGCACTCCCGAGTCTATGAAACTTCACTGACTTTTGTCTTCCCTCTGCCACAGTGGGCTAAACGTTCTCTTCAATAGCAGGGATTATTTATGACAAAGGTTCCCTCAATGTCAGTTTGTCTGCAGAGGGAAGCACAGCTCCAAGGACACGCTCTTCTCACGATGCCAGACTCAACTCCCATTAACAATAATGAGCATTACATGTGTCACTGTTGCCTTTTCTGGGCCATTGCAGCATGGAGAGAAGCCTTTTGTCATTCATCACATCACCAAAACCCTCGCTTACTGGCTTCCCTCTTTTCTAAGGAGCTTTCCAAACGAGAAAGTGAAAACATTCTATTGTTTCTCTTTGACCAAAATGTTCTTTTTAGTAACAGTAATGAGGTCTTCTGGAACCAAAAGGTCGTTTGCTCTTTCTAAACATTGGACACTGCTGAAGGGCTCCACCTTGTTGGAAAGTCAAATCTTGACCATTTGGGGGTTGATTGTAGTTTCCTGGAGCTCAGGAACTCTGATTTCTTTTGACCCAACATAGGACTTAGCATCCTGCTGGGCAAGCGGTAGATGTTCCACAGTCCAGGTACTGGCTAAGCTCTTCACACTCCTCTTCCATGACAGTCTTCAAACCAGCTGGCCTGATATGTCTAGTGTATATGTATTGCTGTTCTTTTGATTTATTCAGCTTTAGAAATCCATCCTATGTGTGAATTCCCTGCTCATAAGACTCAGAATGATACTAGACCATCATTTCCCCAGCCTTTTCTGCAGGGAAGCTGTAAGTGGACATAAACTCAGTCTTCTGAGATCATGGAATTATACGCTTTCTATTCATGCTGTGAGAGTTAGTGATCTGAAAAAAATGGGGACCACAAGGAAGCTTTTATTTTCAGCAGTCATGGTAGATACTCTTTTTTTCCTCCCTCCCTATTTTCCTCCCTCTCTTCTTTAGCTTCCTGTCTTTTTCTTTTCCCCATAATTACTTTGGCTCAAACTTCCAGTAAAATGTTGAATAAATTTGGTTTGCTAACATTTTGTTAAGGATTTTTGCATACCTATATTCATAGGTGTATGTTAGACTATAGTTTTCTTTCCTTGTGATGTTTTTGTCTGGCTGTGGAGTCAGGTTAGTAGTATCACCCTTGTAATAAGTGAGGAAGTGTTTTTTCCACTTCTGTTTTTTGGGAGAGTTTGTGAAGGAATGATATTAATTCTTTAAATGTTTTGTAAAATTCACCCATGAAAGCATCTGGTTCTGGAATTTTCTTTGTGGAAAGAGTTTTGATTGATGACTTAATCTTTTCATTTGTTATAGATTTATTCAGGTTTTCTATTTTTCTTTGAGTCTGTTCTAACAGTTTTTGTGTTTCTAGGATTTGTCCATATTATTTAGGTTATCTAATTTGTTGTTATCTTTTCATTTCTGTAAGATCAGTTGTAATGTCCTACTTTCATCCTGATTTTAGAAATTTGAATATTATCCCTTTTTTTCTTGATTGGTCTAGGTAAATATTTGTCAAATTTAATAATTTTTTAAAGAAACAAATTTTGGTTTTGCTTATTCCTTATTTTGCTTATCTCTAATTTTTACTATTTTCTTCTTTGTGCTTGCTTTAGCTATACTTTGCTCTTTTTAGTTCCTTAAGTTTGAAAACTAAGTTATTAGTTTTTAGATCTTCTTTTTTTAATACAGGTATTTATAGTTAGAAATTTTTCTCTGAATACTGTTTTCACTGCATCACATAAGTTTTCATCTGCTATGTTTTTACTTGATCTTAGCCAAAAGGCTGAGAAGCAATAGATGCTGTGTTTTCATTTTCTTATATCTCAAAACGTTTTACAATTTACATTTGATTTTTTTCTTTGACCCTTTGGTTGCTTAAGAATATGTTAATTTCCACATATGTATGAATATTTGAGATCCTTCTCTTACTGATTTCAAATTTCATGCCATTTTCATTGGAGAAGATACTTCATATTGTTTCAACCTTTTAAAATTCATTGAGACTTACTGTTTTTGCTTGCTTGTCTTGGTGTGAAGCTGCATAAAAATCTAGCAGTGAAAGGATGGAAAGGTATTGTGGACTGGGTCCCCTACAACATATGAGTTGTAAATCATGTGTTGGCACCAAGGAACAAAGACACTGTTCAGGCCTTCACCTTAGGAAACTGTTTACCATCGTCTGACTGAGTCCACCCAAAATTCTTATGTTGAAATCCTATTGTGCAATGTGATGGTTATAGGAGGTGGGACTTTGGGAGGTAATTTGGTCAGAGGATGAAGCCCTAGTGAGTGGGACTAGTGCCCTCATGAGAAGAGACATGACAGAGCTTTGCTTTCCAAGTCTCTGCCCTCTGCCGTGTGAGGATATGATGAGAAGATACCTATCTATCTGCAAACCAGGAAGAGTGCCTTCACTTGACACTGGATTTGTTGGTTCTTGATCTAGGTCTTCCCAACCTCCAGCATGGTGAGAAGTGAATGCTTATTATGGTTAAAGCCATCTAGTGTGCTGCTCTGTGATAACAGCATGAACTGACTCTATGGCACTGTTTCCTCTTCATGTGAATACATGGAGAGATTTTGTTGTTCTTTTTTTTTCTAAGAAGAATACAACAAAAGGTTTCAAATAAAGTTATTATCCAACCTGTTTTGCCTTTTTATCAAGTAATTTAAGAATATTTATATATCTCTGACATAAGTGGTGTTTCTAATACTTTTGAGAGGGAAATTAGCTTATATATTCATACATTTAAAAATGAATTGTGAACCTACTATAAGTCAGGCTTTGTGAAAATTGCTTAGTATATACAGAGGAATAAAGGACATTCCCAGCCTTTAGAGAACATATAATGTAGCATGAGAGACTATTCAAATTCAATGCAAAATTTGCAACTAGATGAGACTAGTACGGGGCCCAAGAAGTCACGGATTTTTGGTGCCCGGTTCAGCTGCTCAATTCAGACAAGCGATAAGGCAAATTAGTCTCCAATTCATACCCCATGACCAGCAATATCTCCCAATAGTTCAGTTTGTACACATTAGGTTAAAGACCATGTTGAATAAACAGTTAGATAACCCAGCAGGTGACTAATAGCTTTTTGCTTACTTTGGGATAAGCCCAGTGTGATTCTCAGAAATCTCTTAATTGTTTGATTATTTAACAAGAGGTTCTTTCCTGTATGACTTCAAAACCTTTTCAAGTCATATAATTAGTTTTTTATACTCTCCGTCATAGTGGACTCATTTTCCTCTTGTTCCTGGGAAGGGTGATAAGATAAGCTTGTCCTCAAGATAGCTCTCTGTGAGATGGTGGCTGATTTAATTGGACCCTCACTCTAAGGCAGGGCACAACCACCCTTAGTCTGTGATCCAGTTATTCCAAGTAGAGTCACGGGAATTAGCTCAATAGTTGATCAGTAAAGGTTTGTGGAATGAATGAATGAGTCCTTTATGTAGGCCAGTTCACGAAGCTGATTCTCTGATTCTATCACTTATATTCCCAGCACTGTAGCTTATTCTATGTGCCTTGTAGCATAGTTTCTGTTTGCAAGGACACGAGTGTTATGCTTTTGTCTATGGCTCAATCTGTGTTGTGACAGGTTTATGAAGGTAGCTGTTATCTTGAAACGATGGGTCTTTATAGTCTATGGAGTTCAGTCCTAACCATTAGGCAACACATTGTGAAGACAAACTTTCCATCTAAATCACCAGGCATTGGAATGAGAAGACCTGGTCTTTGAATGACATGCGGACTCTTGCATTTGTGGTTTATTCCTTATCTAACATTTTGCTCCACACACTCTTTGTGCTCCAGTTTACTCACAATTTACAGGCTTAGGGAAACAACTCAACTGCTTCTAACCCCATTCATCACTCGTCCATTTAGTAACAAGTTTGTAAATGACTTGATGATTGCCTTTATGTAGAAGTTCTGAGAACATATCTTTTTGGTTTTTATTTTTCTGAGGAAATGATTTGAACATCCTTCTGCTTATAGCTTAAAAGAAAAGAACTATAAAAAAGCAAGTTAGCTTGTCAATTTAAGCCATTCCAAGAGATGGAGACAATTGCTGGTACTTAAATCAAGTTGGAGGCTTTCTCTTTAGCCACAAAAGAGGTGTATTTTTGCCTACTGTATTGAGAGGTCAGTAGCTGTAATGGCCTGGTAGGGTTTGCAAGCATCTACCTTGAATACATCAACTAAATTATCAACCACACTGTGTTCAAAAGCCAGTAAAGGAGGTATCTTGCCAACTGCAGACAGGATTGTTGCTTCTACATCATAGTAGAGAACATAACTCTGGCCTGAGGTGCTTAAGAGGGAAACTCTAGATTCTGATCCAAAGTAAGCAAAGTTCTTAAGAGCCAAAAATTTATAGTAAAACTGACTAGGGCTTGAATTTTACTTCTACATTTGGGTAATTGTTGTAACTTCACTGAAGCCTAGTTTCTCATCTTAATGTAAAAATAAAAATAACTTAAAAATATATAGCTCATGAAATAACTGATATCTTCTCCTACCTTATACCCCCCACCCTACCCTGGCCTTGCTTTGGTCAAGAATTGGTCACTCAATACTGGTTCTTCTTTGTTTTCTCTAACATAAAGAATAGATGGCTAAGTATTTAATTTTGCTAGCTGTAGTTTACCTAGGAGTGGTGAGGTGACACAATTCTGACCAAAGATATATGAGTTTAAGTCTGATGAGAAGGGCTTCTATTAGGTAGAAGGCCTTTGTTGCTCTTCCTTCTTCCTGCTTGGAAAGTGGATGTGATGGCTAGAGGCACAGCAAATCTTTTGCCACCATAAGGATGGAAGTCATTTGATGAGGATGGTGGGGCAAGAGGACAGAAAAAGCCTGGTCCCCAGCAACATCATCAAATAGATGTTCAGGGGTACTGGGCAAGTGCAAACTTTCATTCAGAAATACTTTTATCCTTCATGAGAAATTAGTTTTCTTCCCATTACCATAACATTGAACCCATTTTTTGTAAATTAAGCATCTGATTTTGCTATGCTAAAGGAGAATATGCCTGCTCACTGCCTGGAGTCACGGTTCAGAATGACTGAATGCTGGAAATATCTTGTGGCTCAACCTTAAACATTTGACAGAGTCAGCACTCAGACCCACATCTTTCTGACTGAGGGTCCATGTTACTAATCCCTACACTCACGTGCTGCCCCTAATGCCAGGTACTCAGCAAAATCTTAAGGAAAACAGAAGTTGCTGACTGATGAATTCAATAAGATCTCTCTATTTTTAGGATAGAAAGTCTCCTCTTTCAACCCAATCACATAATGACACTGAAATTAAAGGTTTCCATTAGTTGATTCCTCTCTCTATAGAAGTGAAAATTGAGCTGCAAGTTAGCTGAAATAAATTCTGTGCAGTGTTGACCTTGAATGTACTGATGAAAGGCACGTACTGAAGTTCCTTGACTGGGCCCTATGGGATGTGCACTTGTGGCCTTAGAGGCATGGCACAGGGGAACAACTCAGAGAAAGCTGCCAAGCGACATGTGGCAAGAATGAGCGCCACCTCCAATGGCCTTGCTTGGCTCTGTTAGCATAGCCCTTTTAAGGGATCATAGCAGAAACAGCAAATTCCACATTAATCCACTTTTTAAGAACAGAAGAGATGTTGTTTGACATTACCCAATAGGCTGTAGTAACTCAAAAATGGGTCACAGATATTGCCTTTCACCCAGGTTGAAAGCCAAAAACATACTGGGTATTGTGTCTAAAATGGGGTTTAACTAGTCCAGCTCCAGACTGCTTACAGCCTCACTTACATGGCTTAGGAAAGTGCTGTGTTCACTGGAAACAGTATAGATTTACTTCTACTCATGCAGATCCTGAGGTATGTGTTTCAGACACAAAATGCTTGGAAGAGCTTTCTATTCTAAATGTTTTCTTGGCTACTTCTAATCACATAATTAAGAAAGCTTCCATTAGGCATTAATGATAATAATTTTTAATCAAGAAAGTAGTATATGGTCACTAAGTTTTTAAAAATAGAATTGAAGAGTGGAAAGTAAAAAGTAAAAATCCCTGGATCTCATAATCCAACTTCTTACAAGTTGTCACTGTTAACATTTCCTTGTGTACTTGTGCAGAAATCTTTTATGAGTGAGAAGCATATTGTGATGGGTTGAATTGTATCCCATGGAAAAGATATCTTGAAGTCCTAATCCACATGTCTTTGGAATGTGACCTTATTATTTGGGATCTTTCCGGAGATAAGCAACTTAGAATGGGCCCTAATTCAATATGACTGGTGTCTTTACAGAACAGGGGAAATTAGAACTCAGAGCTAGACACACACAGAAAGAGCACCATGTGAAGATGAAGACAGAGATCAGAGTGATGCTGCTATAACCCAAAGAACACAGAAGATGGCCCGCAGCCCCTGGAAGCTAAGTGAGGAGCCGGAATAGATTCTCCCTCACGGCTCTCTGAAGGAACCAACACTGCTGACATCTTGATTTTGGAATTCCGTCCTCAGGAAGTGTGAGACAATAAATTTCTGTGGGAAAGTCATCCAGTTTGTCTTACATTGTCAGCCCCAGCAAACTAAGATACATGTAATAATTGATATGGACACACATGCAGGTATATCTATATGATATTGCCTAATGTACCATTTCATTTCTTTGTGAATCATGACTCATTCTGGTCACTCTTTGCATCTGTCTGGTTTCAGTAACTCTATGCCTGATACTTTCCCCAGTATAATGAAAGTTGAAACTTAAAATATAGTTATCTTTATAAATCCTTCCACACTATGAGCATATGAATCTGGCTCTAGATGTATGGCCACTATGCTGTAGATTTTCATAAACTGCTGGATGTTCAATAGATGCCAAATACTGCATGATAATTTGGGGATGCAGAGAGAGATCAGTAAAATGAGGAGAAAATGTGTAGCAATATGCTGAGGCTACAGAGTACACCTAGGATGAAATTGTGTATTCATGACCTAATTACCCGATGCCAACTCTTCTTAAAGCGACATCCTAGATCAAGGAGGGTAGAGAGGTACAAATATCAACCCATCAGAATTTGGGGAAATAATCTGTTAAGTTCATCACATTCTGTTTTCTCTGATTCTATATGCTAAGCAACCGTTTTCATCTTACAGTTTCCTGTGTACACTTCCCCATTGGAGAGGGTTGCTTGATGGCAACATATGACAGGTCTGTCCATCACTGTATCCCCCACGCTAAGTTCAGGGCCTGGGTCACAGTGTACTCATTAAATACTTTCCAAATTGACTAAATATTATATTAATACATAGTAAATTATTTAGAAAAAGTGTGTGCCTACTGTGAGTCAGATATTGGGCCAAACAATTAAGATTTCTCATAGTAAATTAGCAATTTGACACTGATTAATTCATCATTGATTTATGAAGCAGGTTAATTGGGTTAAAAACTCAACAATCTCATCATCTCATCCTTCCAGATGAAATCTAGTTCCTGAATTTGTAAACTCAAGGCCTAGACACTTCTTGACTTCTTTAGGTACTTTGAAGAGCCCTATGCAGCAGTTTGTCAAACTGTCTCACGAGTGTTCATCATTCATCTATTCAGTCAGCTACTAATTCAGTTATTTCCCCAAATTTTTCTTTATTTGACCTTCCTCTCATGGTTTTATCACACAGTGACCACCTACATCTATGATGTGTCAGGAGCTGTGATAGGTACTGAGTGAGGAATCCAAGATATGAAGACAGTCTAGTTCTGTGGGAGCTAATGCACACCTTCTTTAAAAAGATTGCTGGGGTTACACCCTGGGCTGTTTTGAATGTGACACGCAATACTGAGGGCCTCTTCCTCCCCATCAAGCCCGTTTCCAGATCAAGAGAAGCCAATGCAGGAGGTTGAAGGCTGTATCCGTGGATGTCTCCTCCCTTCTTGCTGAGCCAAACTCCGGACCCTGACATCCAAGACTCACAGTAATGAGAGAGGTTCTGGAACTCATTCAATTGGAGAGAATTCTAATGAGAAATTCGGGGCAGGATGTTAATTTTCTTTTTTAATCATGAAAGGGAAACTGTTTTGGTAACTATTTTAAGGCAAACTCTGCCATCTTCCACTGTGCTGCAGTCTTTTCAGCAGCTACTGAAGATTGTGTGTCTTCTTTTATAATTGTGAAGATGTCTGATAAGCACTGGGCTGCTCCCCTGCACAGTTGACCCTGCGCTTTTGTAACAATGTGTAGGTTCTCCACCCACTTGCAGAGACCCTGGAGCCAGCCTACACTCATCTATTTGATGCGTCTTTGTAGGAAGAGGCCCAGGGGAAGCATCTCTGTATGGTAGCTGTTCTGGACCTAATCCAGGCACCTTGGTTAATTTCAGAGTTTTCAAGACTGGGGTGAAATGCAATAGGACCTTTAAAAAATCTCACAGTTGGAAGACCACTGATGATTTAAAAGGCATACTTAACTAACATTTATTGAACGTTTATTACATGGACTAGACACTTTCACTGACATTAGCTCAGTTACTTCTCAAACCAACATAGTGTAATAATGTATTGAATAATCTCATTTATATAAGTGAGAAAATTAACATTCAGAAAGCTCAAGGAACTGTCTCAAGGTCATAATACTGTATTTGACCCTGACTAAGTGTCATAAATAGTTGTAAATATTTCTTTCATTACCAGTGAAGACAATATTCTTAAAGTTACTTTGCTTTTTTTCCAACCTTCCCCTCTCCCTTCCTTCCTCCTTGTGTCATTTCTCTCAATCACCTCCCTCCATTCTTTCTTTCTTGAGTGTCTACTGTGTGTCAGGCCCACCTTAGGACCTGAAGCTGCCTGTGACTGGCTGTGTCCAGATCCGGGGTTTAGTACAAGGAAGCCCTGTGTAGCTGCATCCCAGCTGCCTTTCTGTATCAGCTTGATCAGTATTAAATCCGGCATTCCGTCCTTCACTTACCTGACTCTTCTCTGACGCCCTGTCAGTGGATTCTCACCTTGGATGAGAAAGAAAGGTGATGCTATTTGGGGTCTCTTCAACTTCAACAGTTGTAAAAATTTCCTCCTATTAACAATAAGAAACATACTTCAGAAATATAGGCAGATATGAAAACGGATGACAACTTATTTGTGTCTTTGGTGGAAAATAAAAATGAAGGCTACCTAAGTATAGTTTGGGAAGCCATGTCTTCTCAACTGTCACAAGATCTGAAGTTCTCTCCTCCTAGTTTTCAAAGGTACCATGTTAATATTTCTCTGTGGAAATTTCTACATTTACATGGGAGCAAAGGGCTTGGAGGACTAGCGTGGCAAGAGTTTTCCAAATTAAAAAAATTTTTTTATTCAGTACTTTTTACATGTTAGGGCCTGTTTTGAGTTCTTTACAGTATATTAATTCATCTGATCCTCATCACAGTCTTATCCTACAGGGAGAATAAGTGACTCATCCACGGTCACAGAGTCCAGGGGACGGCCTATCCATGGTGCAGCCTTAGTGGATCTGTCATTGGCATCCACGTTTTAACCACCATACTCTACTCCTCCTCTCTGCATCTACTTCACCCACGTCACCATCTTTCTTAGGGCAGGTCACCATAGCAATACCGCTCCTAAATAATTGCCATAAAGCATAAACTTGGGGGGTCAAATGGTCCCCAATTTTGACATGTCTCTAAGTCACTTGGTGGTTTAAAATGTGTGTGGCACTAAGAAGGGCTCAGGGGTGGCTGTGATCTCAGTGGGAGGTGAAGAAGGCCCTATTCTCTGTGCCAGGTGGGGGTCCAGGGCCTTTCTCTGTGTGTATGGCTTTTCCATGGATGAAAGAGACTCGTGCAGCTGTAGGAGATAGAGATGAACCCGAGAGTGTGAAAGGGGAGGACCTGGAGGACTTCAGAGGTACTGAGAGAAAAAGGTCCAGTCCAATATGCGGTTGAGTTTGGAAATGCTTTCCAACTCAGCCATGCCATAGGGCAGGAGAGCTTTGGGAGCCTGGCTGAGCATGTATGCCAGTGAAAGCCGCCGGGTAATTAGAAGTCTGTAACACAGGAACTGACTCAGGTGGTGGGGTAGGCTGATGAAGCTCCCATGGCAGCATATACCTGCAGGGCCTTTCTGCACCCAAGGCACAGGCCTGCTGACCACAGCAGCTGCATTGAACTGGGCCCGTCCTTCACTTCATGGGCTTGGTGAGCAGAGGCATCAGTGAGATGTTTTGGTGGTGATTTCACCATGAAGGCCAGATGGCATTCACCCGGAAACAGTGGCAGCTGCAGGCTCATTGAACTTACCCAGCCACCTGAAGACTCAGCAGTTCTGCTCTCTGCAAAACCAGGGCTACATACAGTAGACTCTCAGTTAATTGGCACCCATAGGGATCAGCAAATGCTGGATACATAGAAGTGGGCTCTCAGTTAACCAGAATTCAAGCGACTGGCAAAATCTCAAACATCTGGCAATGAAACTTTTGCCCATTGTTTGAGTCCTGGTTAATAGTCTCCTACTGTATTTGGACTGGGAAAGGCCCCACAGAGGAGTGGGAACCAGGAAGAGGCAAGAAGAAATTTCTTATGATGCCAAGATGAGGGCTGGAGCTAGAGAGCTATTTGCTGGGCTTGAAGTGACTTGCCCAAGGTCATATGGTTGGCAGCTATGTGGACACCAGTTTGGCCTGCAAAATGTGTTTTTACCACAATCTGTAGAATCTCAAGACCAAAGCATGAACATACTAGTTAAAAGAATGTGAGAGGCCAATTGTACTAGCAAGAGGTATCCACCCCTCAGGGCTGTGTGATAACCAGAAGGAGCATGCAACTTGGCAAGGCAGTCCCCTTACTACTGTGTTTTGTAACAGGCATATTAGGGCAGAGAGGATGACCGCACATGTGGGCTGGGATGGGTCCAATGTCTAGGAGCTGTTTCTTTGTCTCATCTCAACTGGAGTCCGGTTAGGCTATTATGGTCCACTAAAGGATTTCTTGCCCAAAGGCAGCAGCTTGCCAGCAACACCGGCTAACTGTTCTGAGACCCTCCAAGTCTCTGTTTCAGGAACTGTCAACAGCAATGAAATGAAACTAGGCACAGTTTCTGAACTTGACCTTATGACAGTGCTATACCTAATGACTCTTTAAGTGCAGCTTTACCATAAACTCCCTTTTCAGAAAAGTTACTGCAAATTCCCACTTTAGCATTTGCCAACTCAAATGCCTACAAGGGTCAGGCCTGCAAGTGGATGAGGGAAGTTAGCTGATAGCAGGGGGATTCGGGGACTATGGTGAACTGAAGAGCTCAAGGC
>PVKE010004042.1:40351-67502 GCA_004027555.1 Craseonycteris thonglongyai
TTTTATATCTTTTTATATTTTATAGAGAGTAATTATTTTATCTTCAGTGCATATTTATTTCTATTTTACTTTTGACAGATAGAGAGAGAGACAGAGACAGAGACAGCTAGAGAACCGAACTGTGGGAACTCCCCAGTTCAGCATGTGGGTCCTGCCTGGGCCGGAGCCGGGATTCGATCCTCGGTCCTCGGGGCCTCAATGCGAGCGCTCAACCCGCTGAGCCATCCCGGCTTTCCCCTCAAGGCTCTTTCTAAAGGTCAGTCATGACTCAGTATCTGCTCACCGTGGCTAGTGTTTTCTGTTACATGTTCCAGTTTATCAAAGGGAACTTGGAAGTCTGGGTCTTCATGTGAAATCTTAAAGGTTCCAGCCTCTTTGTTACAATCATTACCTTGCCCTAAGGTTTAGTATTTCACCTGCAGCACCACTGTGCTGTCTTCAGCTAATGGGAGAGGAAATGGCACTGGAGCAATGGCAGCCCCCGTTAGGTTATTCTGGAAGTGAACTGACTATGGAAAAGCATCCTTCTCAAAGGGAAGCTGCATACCAAGAGGTGACTGTTCAGCTCAGTCAGGCCCTTGCTCTTAGGGAAATGGAACAGAAGACACAGAGAGAGTTCAACCATCATAATAGGAGAAGAAGCAGAGCCCGAGTCTTGCCAAGAACCTTAATGGTGGAGCCTTCCAACTGGATGCCTGCTGCTGAGAGGCCATGACCAAATGGCTAGAGCTTTGGCTGTGTACAGTGGCTTACTGGAGCTAATGCTCTTTTCTGTGTGAATGTCAAGTTTCTCTTAATGGTCTGTTTTATTTTTACACTAAAATCCACTGACCGAGGTAAACCTGAGTACAACTCGGAATCTGGTAATTTCAGAGATGCTGGGAAATGTAGGAATTCGTGGTCTGATCATACATGCATTTGCTTGTAGTAGACCACTCGTTCTTGCTCACACTGATGAACTCCAACAACCTCAAGACTCTGCTCCACCAGCTGATGGGATAAGTGGAGACCTCTAGTAAATTGAACTAACCAGATTCTATGCTTCATGAGATTGAAATCATGTTAGTTCATCCATGATGAATGCTTGAAGAGACAATGTATAATCAGGACTTAAGGTTCTTCTTTTGGATGAACATTTCTAGTAAAATTTACTAGCATAGTTTATAGGACCTAGCCAGATGTGGTTTCTGCTTCCTTTTCTAGACTTATCGTTCACTAATTTCCCTGACACATTCTGTGCTCCAGGCAAGCTGGCCTTCTGATCACAAGAGGCTGTGATCAGTGCTGCCTCAGGGCCTTTGCATATGCAATTCTCACTTCCTGCTGACTAGTTAGCTCTATACAGGATTTCAGATCTCAGTTGAAATATGACTTTTTCAGAGAGATCTTATTCCTGTGCTTTAAATTAGCTCTGAGTCCTATCATTCTCTCCTCCCCACTTATTAGACACTCTTGTAGCACTATAATTTTTTCTTTATTCATAGTAGTTAGTTCCCCATTGCCTTTCAGTATGGCTTTTGTGTGGCTTTTCTTTCTGTATCCTTTCCTTAAAAGCACTCCTCTAAGGTCAGCTTTCTTGGGTTCAAATCCTGGTTCTACTAGGTATGTGGCTTTGAGAGTGTTACTTAGCCTTGCTAGGTCTTAGTGTGGTCACCTATGAAATGAGAATAGTAATAGCAGCCAGAAGATGTCCTTCATTCTCACTTGGGGCAGTCACTGAGTTTGAGAGATCTTCCCATCTCTTTGTGTGTACTCAGTTTATACTTGCAGAAGACTAATGCTTTTTGCAATATCAATTTAAATGTGATTCCTAGTATTTCTTTCTGTTGTGTAGGTAACAAAAAGAAAGGGCTGAACTCATTGTCTTAAGAAAATGATGGCATATCAGAAAGTGAAACAAGGAGTCTTTTCTTGATTTGTGTAATGCAAAAGTCAAGGCATTCATGGGAAATCTGAGAGGGTGTATGTGAATATACTAGTCCAGATTTTTTTGGAGAATGAAAATAAGGAAATGGATGTAAACAGCCTGTGAGGCTAACTAACAACCAAAATCAGATACCCTCATCCCAATGATGACTTAACACTCCATAACCCCCACCAAGTAGAGGTGATCCTTTCTGAAGGAGAGGAACCCCTCAGTTGCCTGAGATTAAACTCATGGTGATGGGAACTTATAACAGAAATAAAATTCAGAAAATAAAACATATATTCTTATACATTTGAATTTGAGACTACCTCTCATATATAAGGGTGTTGGTATTCTGCTGAAGCTCACAATAGCCACTCCAGAAGTAACTGGACCACATACATCCACTTAAGCTAAGCACCCCTCCTTGAATGGTCTAGTCAGCAGGAGCAAGGGTGATGAATGACGACACCTTATTAACAACAGCTCTGGCAAGGAAAGCCACTTGGGACCACTTGCCTAGAAGACTGTGTTTGTGGTAGGCACGTAAGTACTTATGAACTCCATAGAGATGGGGCATCTTGGCTCATGAGGCTTTGGGGAGAGAGGCAGGACATTTAAGGTGGATTAAATTTTATAATATAGCATCCTATTGGGTTCTTTGGCTAATTACATGTAGCGCTTATGTAGCATTTTAGGAGAGCATTGTTAGAGGTCACTGTCTCTGAGTATTGGGGGATGTGGAGGCAAGGCTGGGTGCCTATAAGGTGTAGGTTTAAAAACGTAGGATTGGTGCATAGTGGAGAAATTTTAATTTGATCTATGCTCCATCAATCAACTGTGGATGGTGAGGTTTCTGATCTTTTTGATGAGGTCAGAGGACAATGGAAATCTTCTGGGGCACATTTTAAGAGGAACACGTATAAAATAGCCATCAAGCAAGTGAAACCATATTATATAAAAGATGGTTGAAGGATCTGGGAATATTTACCCACAAGAAACAAGGCTCCAGGTGACACGATTGCCAGCTTTAAATATTCAAAAGCCTGTCACTTGGAAGAGGGATTGCACTTAGTAAGGCTCCAGGCCAGATGTAGGGATCAGTAGGTGGGAGTTGGAGAAAGACAATGTTCCATTCTCTACATAGAGCAGACATCTGAAGCTAAGTTGTCTGAAGATTGGGTAGGCTGAGGTCATGGTCAAAGAAGGACCTCAAGCACAGCTTGGCAGGAATATTATAGAGACAAAGTGGTGCAGTGCAATAGAGTTAGAGATAGAATTGGATTTCAATTTTGGCACTTATCAAATACAGGATATATAGCAAGTTGCTTAATTTTTCTGATAATGTAATCTTTTTTTAAAGATTTTTATTAAATATAGTTAATGTATTATTTATTTATTTATTTGTTGACAGAGAGAGAGAGATACAGAGACAGAGACAGAGAGAGAACTGAACTGGGGGAGCTCCCAGTTCAGCACATGGTTCCGCACGGGCCGGGGCCGGGACTCGATCCCCAGTCCCCAGCGCTGCAAAGTGAGCGCTCAACCCACTGAGCCATCCCGGCTTCCCCTTTTTGTTTTATTTATTTATTTATTTATTTATAATGTATTAATAATACATTAGTTTCCAATGTACACAATGCACTTTGTCTCTTGTTATTCAGTTTTATACCTAAAGAAGTGATCACCAACATGGTAAGTCCAGTAACCACCTGATGCTGTACCATGCTTTCACAACATTATTGACTACATTTCCTATGCTGTACTTTACAGTCCCATGATGTATTTATTTTATGCCTGGAAATTCGATCCTCTTATTCCCCTTCAGCTTCTCCACCCTTTTTAATTTTCTAATTACAGTTGAGATTCGGTATTACTTCATATAAATTTCAATTAGATATTTAGTAGTTAGACATATTGCTACCCTAACTTTTTGCCATTTCCATTTTAATGAAATCTTTTTTTCCATTCTTTTACTTTTACTCTGTGTGTGTGTCTTTTGATCTGAAATGAGGCTCTTGGAGGCAACATATGTAAGGGTTTTGTTTTGTTATTCATTCAGCCACCCACTCTGTAGTTTTTCATTGGATCATTTAATTCATTTACATTTAAAGTAATTGTTGATAGGTATGTAGTTATTGCCATTTTATTATTCATATATATATATATATATATATATATATATATTCATTTTATTTTCCTTTGACTTCTTACAGTCTCTCTGAAATTCCTTATGTATTGGCTTTATGGTGATGGACTCCTTTAGCATTTTCCTGTCTGGGAAGCTCTTTGTCTGTCTTTCAAGTCTGAATAATAGATATCTGGGTAGAGTGGTCTTGGTTGTTGGTCTGTGCTTTATATCACTTTGAATATTTTATGCCAGTCCCTTTAGGCCTACAAAGTTGAGAAATCAGCTGACAGTCTTATGGGAGCTCCCTGGTAGTTAAGTGTTTTTCTCTTGCTACTTTTATGATTCTCTAAGTAGAGAATCTTTAACCTTTGGCATTTTAATGATGATGTGTCTTGGTATGGGCTTATTTGGGTTCATCTTGTTTGGGACTCTCTGTACGTCCTGGACTTGTATGTATATCTATTTGCTTCCCCAGGTTAGGAAAGTTTTCTGTCATTACTTCTTCAAATAGGTTTTCAATTCTTTGTTTTCTGTCTTCTACTTCTGGTGTCCCTATGATGCAAACGTTGGTATGATTGATGTTGTCCCAGAGGCCCCTTACACTATCCTCATTTTTTTTTTTTTTTTTTTGGATTGCTTTTTCTGATTGGGTACTTTCTGCTACCTAATCTCATAAATCAGTGATTCAATTCTCTGCTTCATCTAACTTACTGTTGATTTCCTCTAATGCATTCTTCATTTCAGTTATTGTAGTCTTTATTTCTGACTTTTTTTTTTATCATTGTTTTTGACAGAGAGAGAACTGAACTGGGGGAGCTCCCAGTTCAGCATATGGTTCCGCACGGGCCGGGATTCGATCCTCGGTCCCTGGCACTGCAAAGTGAGCACTCAACCCACCGAGCCATCCCGGCTTCCTCTATTTCTGACTTTTTAAGAATGTTTTCTATCTTCATTTTTACGTTTCCTATCTGTTATTGAAATTCTCCCTGAGATCATTGAGCATCCTTATAACCTGTGTTTTGACTTCTGTAACCTAATAGATTGCTTGTCTCCATTTTGTTTAGTTCTTTATCTGGAGCTTTGTTCTTTTTTTTCTTGTAGTTTGAACATGTTTTTCTGTCTCCCCATTTTGGCTGCCTCACTGTGTTTGTTTCTATGTATCATGCAGGCCCGTTATGCCTCTCGGTTTTAATAGAGTAGCTGTATGTAGTAGGTGTTCTATGGGGCCCCTTGGAGCAGTGCCACTGGTCACCTGAGCTGGGTGCTTCAAGTGTGTCTCTTGCATGGGTTGTGTGTGCCCTTCTATTATATTTGAGCCTTGGTTGCTGTCTGCACATCAATGGGAGGGGTTGACCCTCAGGCTGATTGGTTGTGAGGACTGGCTGTGACTCCAGTGGAGTAGCTTTGGTGTGTGTAGAGGCTGATCCTACAAAGCAGGATTCACCTTAGCAGGGCTCTGGTGCCTCTCCAGTCTGCCCCTTGGGTGTGACATCTGCTGAGGCAGCTGGATGATGCTCCAACTCAGCTCAGTCTGAAGCTGGCCACCAGGTGTGGAAGCCTAGGGGCCTCCTAGGAGGGGCCCTGTCACAGGCCAAGTTCAGCTGCAGCTGGTGCCATGCCCATGGCCACCTGGCATGAGCCACAAAACAATCCACAGATGGTCACCACCTGTGCTGGGCTTGGAGGTCCCTTAAGAGGTCAAGCTACAAATGGAGGCTGGCTATCACCACTGCTGGGCTTAGGGCTGCTTACCCAGAGGTACGGGACAGGCTGAAGCCAAATGCTACTTGTTTGGGTTTTGCGAACCTTTGAGAGATTGTAGCAAAGTCTGTAGCATGAGCCAAGACAGGTTTTTTGTACAGAGAAGCCACAGGAAGTGGCTTGAGTAGGCCCGATAATTGGATGGAGCAGGGGCTCAGGGAATCTGGGTGAATGAGCAGTGTTAGCCAGGGTGACGGAGACTCAGATATGGTGGCCACCGGCATCTGCACATGGGGAAGGGGAGGGCTCAACAAAGAAACAGTGGCTTCCACCAGCTCCTCTGTCCAGAAAAAAGCTGCTCCTCTAGCCCTTGCCCTGAAGCCAGACAATTCATTTCCTCCCCATATGTCCTTGGCGTCTTCGAGCTGCTGCCCAGCCCTGGAGCTCAGAGAGAGACAGAGAGTTTGTCAGCGAGTAAGTCTGTATTTGGGCCCTTTAAGAGGAGCACCTGGGACTGCAGCCACCCCTGTCTTACTCAGCCACAATCTCTGCTGGTTTACACAGCCAGAAGGTATGGGGACTTCTCTCCCTGGCACTGGAACCCTGTGCTGGGGAGTCTGGCGTGGGGCTGAGACCCCTCGCTCCTCTGGGGGAGATCTTCCCAGCCAAGATATCTCTCCCGATTTTAAATGGTCACACACAGGGGTGGTACCAGCTCGTTTTGTAGCTTCCCCTCCTACCAGTCTCAAGGTGGCTTCTTCTGAATGGTCTTAGTTGTAGGGCTTCAGTTCAGCCAGACTTCAGGCAGTTCTCAATGATGGTTGTTCTGTAGCTTAGTTGTAATTTTGATGTGGTGATGAGAGGGAGCAAACATAGTGTTTACCTACCCTGCCATCTGACTTCAAATCCTTATCCTAATCCTTAAAATGGAGATAGTTTCCTGCATAGTTGTTGGCATGGATTACATAATTAACTTGAATCCTTTGTTTTCCAGAAGGGTGTGTGTGTGTGTGTGTGTGTGTGTGTGTGTGTGTGTGCGCGCGCGCGCGCGCGTGTGTGTGTGTGTGTGTGTGTGTGGTTTCTGGTCTCTCCTAACCTGAAGTTCTGTGATTCCCAAGGCTTTGGTTAAAAAAACAACACAGAACAAAACAAAAACAAACAAACAAAAAACCCAGAATGAGTTGTTTTTTGGCATTCCTTTGGTATGCCCTCGTATTTTAAAAAGGACTTGAAAACCTTTGAAAGTGCTCCAGTTTATTATGAAATTGTTTTCATGTAGTTTTCCCTAATCAAAAATTCAGTACAGAACAAGTGGAAATATTTGACACTCATGCTAATACCATCCAAATTGAAAAATGCTCCTAGCTTAGCTTGTGCAGAATGAGCTATGAAGATTTTTTGCCAAGGAGTTGAAATAGACAGAGAAGGATGAGCAATCACAATTTGGTCCCTTGGTTAATAGCGTGATTTGATTGTTTACATATCATACTTGTGTTTGGGGACCTCTGAGCCTCTGTGCACGTTTATCAAATTGCAAACAGCACCATTTATGCGTGTCTGGTGATAAAGCACTACCACACAACTGAATAGCTTTCTCCATAGAAGATGATTATTTCCCAAGATAAAAGCTGGCTACCTGATGCCAAAGCAATTCTTCAATTGGATAAAAAAAAAAAAAAAGAAGAAGAAGAAGAAGAAGAATCAGATAAGCCTCACTTGGTGTAGTATAGAGCAAACAATTGGTGGATTGACTGGCTTTTGACTGTGAACAGCCACAGAAAACCTAAAACAGCAGGAGGTGTTTGTGAGAATTTCATTGTTCAGTAATAATGTAATTGTTCCTGCTAAAATTCTTTATAGTTTCTAGTTCACTCCCAAGTTAACGGTGGGGGTTGAAGTTGAGTGTCACAGCATCATGAATGGGTTTGTTTGCGAACAGAAATTGCGGTTTGTGTTTCCATCTTGATGGCACTTTGCAGTTTGCAGTAACTTACAGGAGCAGGGGAGCTTTGATTTGTAAAGGAAGAAACTATATCCTGATACCAATATACTATAGAGGAGACGTTTCAAAATGTAAGAGTGACTGCTGTTTGAGTTTTGTTTTTCTAGCCACAGATAAGGTGGTGAAGTCAGAAAGAACTCACTCATTTGTTCATTTATACAGCATATTTTCATTGAGCTCCTTCTATGCTAGGCTCTGGGGATGCATCAACAGACTGACTAGCTACTTGCTCCCATGGACATTGCAACTTAGTAGAACAGTGGAGGTGGAGGGCTCAGACATTAAACATGAATATTCTTCAATTCCTGGCCTCTGTAGTTTCTATTTTTGTGACCTAGGATAAATTATCAACTTACTAGTGCCTCACACACAGCAGGACTCAGCATATGATAGTTTTCTTGTATTCTCTACTCCCTACTCTACAGGGCCCTAGAAAAAGAACAACCTGTTTTCTTCTTCGGTTTGCTAGATGTCTTTATTGGACGGGACAGTTGAAGATCCTTGTCATTCCTGAGAATGGCACGTAGATTCAGAAGTGTTTGCTTACTCTATAACAGTGGTCTCCAAACGTTTCAGCCCGCGGGCCGCATTAACTATCAAACAGCAGTTTGGGGGCCGACTACACATTCGAGGTCCAAGTAAAAAAGAATCAAAGCATAGATGTTGTCTTTAATTATTTATTTAATATTATCTTATTAAGATAAAAAGGTCTCCACGGGCCGATGAGAGGGTTTTGCGGGCCACATGCGGCCCATGGGCCGTAGTTTAGAGACCCCTGTTCTATAATGTTATTGTGAGGGTCTGTCTTTTAAGTCCAAGAGCTAATCAACCTCTTTTTTCTCTCCATTTTGCCTTGCCAAAGAGGATACTTCTAGATGAACTACTTTTAATCTGTAAATGTTGTTTTAAAAAATCTATTACAAATAACTTGTATTGATTGCATTTGTAGTTTGCCTTTTACTGTGTTTCCGCAAATTAAGGTGTTTAAACAAAGCTAGGAAGGGTAGTGGTTCTTATAACCACCTTCGTTTCTATGAGGTAGAACTTGTTATGGGGGCTGTTAGGATGACTCTGAGGTCGCCTTGTTAGAGAATGGATTATAGAAGAAGAGATGGCAAATTTACTGAGGGGGAAACCAACATAATTATCAATAAATAATTATAATTTTATGTGCAAACACAATTAATGATGGATGAAAAATAGAGTCTGTAATAAGGTTTCTCAAGTAAAATATGTCTGGAGTTACAAACAATTGAATCAAACATTTCTACCACATACAGCTCATTGGGAAGTTGAGAGAATGAGGATGCTGTGAATTAAATATTCAGTCCTTCCTCTTCTCCCTCTTTTCTTCCCTTGCTCCAGGTACTTATAATCTATATTTCATCCATAGCATAGAGTTCATGTGAGACACCAAAACCTTTTCTCCTTAAATCGATATGTGGCAAAAAATATGTTTAGAAATACTAATTAAACTCCCATTTCTCTCCAGAAGATGCTTGTATTAACATGGTTGTGATCAATACAGCTCGTTGGTTGTGCTAATTAGCCAAGGTGCTAAAAGGAAATCTGGAAAAGCCTGGAAAAAACAAGAGGGATTTCCCTTAGAAAAGGCAGATAGTTATTGGCAGGAGGGAAAATAAAAACATAAAACAAAAAGGATGAAGGAACCAGGAGGCAGAGATCCTGCTGGGAGAGATCTTAAGAGTTTGGAGGTGGGTAAGAAAAAAGGTTTTGTGAGTAGCTGTCATATCTGAGATACATAAACAAAATAATGAAGGAAAGAATGAAACTTTTAAGAACTTTGGATCTGTATTATGAATATAATTTACACATGTTCTTTTTTTAGGAGAATACAGTAAAAATGTAAATTATATTTCAATTATTGTGGCAGCTTCTGGGTAGTTTTTGTTTGTTTGTTTTTGTTTTTGCTTCCTTTTTTCATGCAATAGTAAGGGGGTGGTCAGCCTCAGAGTGGCTTTATAAAACTGAACTTTGAGTAAAACATTTAAGCTGTTCTGGCACTTTTGTTCCTTAATCTCTATTTCTCCAGGCATCCTTTAAGACATTTCTTCTGTGTTGCGGAGAAATAGCTGAAAAATGCAAGGGCTGTGAAGATAGACAAATCTGGTTTTGAATGCTAACTTGCCACTTGCTGTGTTTCCAAGGGCAAGAAATCATGTCACCTCTATAAACTTCGATTTCATCTTCTATAACATGGAATTAAGAGGGCCTAACCTGTGAGATTGTTGTAATCACTGGAATAAAGGGCCATCTAGTAGAAGATGCTCAGAATAGATGGCCCCTTCAAATTAGGAAAATTTGGGAAAGTGTAATAGCAGAAATATTAAAAAAAAATGTATATGTAATGTGGAGAAAAACCACAAGAAATATTATGGTACTCTGTTGTTACCAGCTTCAGGTTGAAGGTCGACATAGTATTGTTTCCTGGGGCCTAGACACAGAGATGTCTGTGTACGGAGAGCTCTCAGAGAGATCTTCTGTGGAGACATGTGGTCTGCCTTTGGCAACAACTGGCAGATTGGTAGATGAACGGTGTAGCTTCCCTCCCGCTCTCCTTTCCTCCTTCCAGTCCCTTCAGGGTCCTCTATTGGCCAATCCCAACTTGAAGCCATTTGCTAAGGGAGTCCATATGGTTGCAGAAGTGGAGCAGGAGGAAGAATGGATCTAGGGACAAATTGAACCTATTCATCATACTCAGCAAATGTTACTTCCCACCTCCTTTTCTTCCTTCTCAACAGTGAGAGCAAAAGGGTATTTTTCCCATGAAAGAATAAGCATGACATAGAGCTGTTACTAGTCTCTAAAAGGCTGTGCTTTATACGTGAGTTCTACAGATTGTGACACATCACAGACATAGTTCTGGAGTTAGAAAATGAACACATAACAGTTTTCATTTGAAGGATGGTTGGTGAAGCACAGCTGGTCTAGTAATTGACTCTCCAAGCAAGTGAGTGATGCAGAGAACGTGCTAGGTTGGTCAGATATAAACAGGAGCTCTTGTTTCAACAGTGTCTTTTCAAGTTTGCCTCTTGGCAGGAAGCTGGCTCTGGCAGAGAGTATCACAAAAACAGGGCACATGCCCAAGCATGCAAGCCAGTCACTGCTTGTTGGCTACATTTTCACCCTCTAGCCTGTGACCCACAACCAGCTGGCAAAGCTCATGGCAAGACATCCTTTCAGAGAATGTACTGTGGACTACTTGGATCTGTTCAAAATTTGTAAATGAGTTGAAGACCACCTTTGGAAGAGTGGTTTGTCATCACTAGTGGAACAGATCATTGATTCATTCCATTTGTAAAGCTTCTGACCTCTGAATGAATGATACTTTTTCTAGAAAAACAAAACGAACAGAAAGAAAACAAATCTTTTTCTTTTGCCTCCTATAGTGGGCTGAATGGGGGTCCCCCAAAAGAGATATCCATGTTCTAATCCCCAGAACCTGTGAATGTTATCTTATTTGGAAAAAGGGTATTGTAGATGTAATTAAGAATGTTGAGGTGAAGAGATCAGTCTGGATTTATCTGGTTAGGCCCTAAATGCAATCCCAAGCCTTACAAGAGACATATAGAGGACAGACAAAATGAGGAGAAGTTGATATGACCCTGAGGCAGAGATCAGTGTGATGTGGCCACAAGCCAAAGAAGCCAGCAAATACCAGGAGCTGGAAGAGGCATGGAATGGATTCTCTCTTAAAGCCTTTGTAGGGAGTATGATCCTGGCTACAGATTTCTGGCCTTTAGAATTGTGAAGGCATAAATATGTGTTGCTGCAAGTCAATACGTTTGAGGTGTTGTGTTATATAGTAGCCTTGGAAACTGATAATACCTTCTCTGCAACCATTTGTGACGACACCTGACTGCTAAGCAGATGAAGTCTTAGCTGCCTGAAGAGCTACAGAAATAGTGCAGAGCACAAATATCTCAGAATGTATTTTTCTGAAATTTATGAGAAGTCACCTAAAATCCTGGAGAGTTGTACTATCTAGTTCATACCTTAAGCACTTGGAATGAAATGTCACTAAGTTGAAAGAGAGGCAGAGGGAGAAAGAGCACTGGAGGAAGGGATCACGTATCCTAGATTCTAGTACTGGCTTTATTCACTGGCTCTGACCTTGAAAAAGTTATTCAAGCACCCCAAGTCTAGATTTTATTATTTCTAAAATACTTGTCCCATCTACTTTACAGAGTTATCAAGAAGGTTAAATTATACAGGGTGCTTTGAAAGAGTAAAGTGCTGTCCAATACAGTGTAAAATGTTATACGTCTCATTATTCATAATATAAACACAACATGTCATTGTTGAGTTATATTAGATACTAGCAACTCATAACTTGTAATGATTTGGAAAAGTCATACATGGGAGTCAGGAGATCTGGATTTTAGTCTTCTCTTTGTTATGAAATAAACGCGGAAAAATTATTAAACCCTTTAAGAGCATGTTATCCATAATTGTTAAATGAGGAAGTTAGATCAGATAATCTCTAATGTGGCTCCCATATCTGATTGTATAACATTTTAAAGAAAATTATGATGAGCAGGATAATTCTATACTGACAAGGTGGATCCTTTGCATTGATTAAATTTCTACCGCATTCCATCAATCCTGAACTTGTTCACTGCACTTCGTATTTATATAATTAACTCTGGATGTTACACAGGGTATCAGCAGAGATTCCTTGGATGCAAAGAAAAGACAGGGGAAGCTGGGATGGCTCATTGGGTTGAGTGGTCACTTTGCAGCCCCAGGAACTGAAGATTGAATCCTGGCCCTGACCAATGTGGACCCATATGCTGAAATGGGGTGTACTTCCTATGTGGGAGGCCCCACTGTCGGTTCTCGCCCCCTGGTTTGACCCCTGGCTCGAGGAGGCATGTCTTCCATGGGGGAGGCCCCCAGCCTGACTCCTGCCCTGCACAGCCCCCGCTCACCTGTGTGGAACAAAACCATGTCGAGAAAACTGATTGCGTACAGCTATGGAGACTGCTCTGGGCCCACCCCTTCTCTCGTTCTCTGTCTCTGTCAAAAACAATAAAATAAATCTTAAAAACAAAAGACAAGACAAAATAAAATTTACATTAAAGCAGGAAAGGAAACAAAATATATAGAAATTTATTGACTTGGTTGATAAGTCTACAAATAGATTTAATTTTCACTACGGCTACATCTAGGGCTCAAATAATGCCATCTAGATTTACTTTCTGTCTTTTAGGATTAGCTCTAGTCTTTGATTACATATGGTACAATAGTGACATTGCTTGTGATGAAGAAGAGTACCAAGTTTTTCTCAAGACGCATAGTAAGAGTATCATTATATCTCATTGGCCCTGATTGGCTGATATGCCCATCTCAGAATTAATCACTGGGACCAGAAGAAATTCAGTGCACGGATTGGTGCAAGTCTGGGTCGTGAGATTCATTGTAAAGTCATGGGTACAGCCAATGGTGTGTTGGAGCTAGTTAATTATTACATTTCAGTGATTTTTGAGCTGGTTGTTAAACTCTTAGTAGCATTAAAATGGGAAAGGTAGGAGAATTTATATCCCAAATTGGGTATGTATGTATGTATGTATGTGTTTATGGGAGCTGGTTTAGCAGCTCACCATTGCATACAGTGCTGCCCAAGTGTAAAGTCAGAGAGTAGGTGAGGGTCAGATCACCCTAGAAAAAGGAGGCATTAATCAAAATAAGACAAAAATAAATGCTGTGGGGGCAATAAACAGACAGACAGACTGACTGACTAAATAAATAAATAAATAAATAAATAATAAATAAATAAATAAATAAATAAATAAATAAATAAAACTATCAACTAAACCTGGAAGCTTAGACTCAAAATATCCAATGTTGAACTCACTCTTGCCTCTCTATCTGCTTTATTTCGTGGATTTTCTCTTATTGGTCTCTGACTGACTCTTCAGTCAGACATCTAAGTGTCTGAATAATAAGCAACATGTCAGAAAGGAAAGGCAATAGGAACTTAGGCAAAGAAAATAGGAAGAACAAAACCACAAGGTAGGAAAAGCAAACTGTGTTCTGTTGGGTACATGAAGGAGGTGTTTATAGCTGCAGCCTAATGCACAGGGAGAAGAAGTTAACTAGATGAAGTGAGAGAGATAAGCGGGTTCCAAAAGCCACAGCAAGGAATTCCGATTTGATTCTAAATACAATTGATCATTATTGAAGGACTTTAAATTAAGGGAGTGCCTGTGTCATGTGCATGTTAAGCTTACTCTGTTGCTATGCAGAGAATGGATTAGAGGCTGATAGGAATTGGGCAGGGAGCTCAGTAAGGAGAGCCAAACGTGAAATGATGGTGTCTCGGATTAGGGTGATGGGGCGACAGAGAGAAAAATCTATGTATTGGGATAGAATTTATAGTTATAACTTAAAGGACTTGCTGGTGACTTAAATGTGGAGGCTAAAGGAAAAAGAGGATTTTTGACTTCGGTAAGGAGCTTGTACTTTATTCCATTTTTTTTTTTAAGATTGATTTTATTGATTTTGATGGAGAGAGAGACAGAGACAGAGAGAAGGGGAAGGGCCCAGAGCAGCCCCATAATTGTAGGTCATCAGTTTTTGGCATTGTTTTGTTCCACACAGTTGGGCAGGGGGCATCATATGGCAGGAGCCCAGTGGGGGCCTCCTGCATGGGAAGCACGCCCCCATGAACTAGGGGTAGAACCAGGGGCCTCCCTCATAGAAAGCTCATCGTGGCAAGAACCAAACTGGGGGCCACACCCCAGTTCAGCATATGGGTCCACATGGGCCTGGGCTGGATTTGATCCTCAGATCTGGGGCCTGCAAAGCAAGCACTTAAACCACTGAGCCATCCTGGCATCCCCTGTATTTCATTCTAAAGCAGTTGGGAGTCACAGAGGTTTGGCAGAGGAGTGTATGCTTCTATTTCTTCCTGCTAGAAGCCTCTCTACGTACCTTCAGATAGAATTAATCTCTCCCTCCTCTATGTACATATTCCCTGATGGTTTTGACCCTTACATGGAAGGTAGCATAAGGTTTTGGTTGAAAGCATAAGAAATTTTTTAGCTGAATTGATGTAAATTAACCTGTTCTTGCCTATACTTCATGTGAAACAAGGTATAGATAAGTCCATGCAACTCTATGTCTCAAGTGCTTTAAATATGGGTAGTACTTATATTACAGATTTGTTGGAGTAATTAAATGAAACATTGGAGGAGAAAGATACAGCAGGTCCTCAAATTATATGATTTCCTTAAACCTTGTTTCATTATAACATTGATGAGATACTGTTGGTGAGATACTGTAGGTAAAATTACTTTTGTTGTATGTCCTTTCAGATAAAGTCACAGAACCCATCGACAATGTGAAGTGGAAGTGAAAAGTGATTGTGCTTCAGAGAGAATAAGATGATCTAGTTTTAAATTCAGGGAATGATACTTTTTTAAAAGTTGTTAAGTGTATTGGGGTGACATTGGTTGGTAACGATTACATAAGTTCCAGGTGTACAATTCTACATGACATTGTCTATGTATTGCATTATGTGATGCAGAAATGACCCAGAGTCATTTCTCTTTCCATCACCATGTATTTTGATGTCCCTCCCTACCATCCCTCCCCCTTACCCTCAGGTAACCACTAAACTTGAATTATATCTGATATTACTGAGCACATGCCATGTGTCAGATACATTCTAAGTGTTGTACTTTTCAAAACAACCTTGTGACTTAGTTATTTCTGTTATCCTCTTTACATGTGAATAAATGGAAGCACAGAGAGATTGAAAATATACCCAAAGTCCTACTGCAGCACTTAATTTGCATAGAATTGTTTTTCTGTGTCCCTGTTCCTCCCTATTGCTCTCAGGCAGCTTCAGGTGTATGAGTCTTGCTCTCAACTTTCTACCCCATCCCTGGCACATGGCAAAAAGTGCGTTGATTTACATCGCATGGTTTGTGACTTGACGAGACAGAGATCAGAGTTCTGGTACACTGACTCCGTCGCCACAGGTCCACACAGCTAAACTTGCTGTGTTGTTAGCCAGGCTGGTCTGGGGAGTGGCTCAGCGCCATGGTCGATCAGATCCCCACAGGGCCAGCCACTGCTGCCCACTTTGTAGTGTGATGATTTTGTGGTGAATGTGCTTGTGCTGTTTGGCTTCAGAAGCTAAGCAATGGCACAGTGAAAACTTCTATTAACTAGACTACTCAGGGAGCGGCCTATTTGGACCACTGATGAGGAAAAGAAAGCTCCTTTGTTTAAACCCTTTTGGAAAATCTCTGTAAATGTAGTGGTCGTCTGTTCTTTGCTTATCGCGCATTCCTTGGAAAGAACTGCGCAGTGATGAAGATTTGTGTCTTAGAATTGAAAATCTGGCGATCCTCTTCTCTTACAGTGGTTTTGGTCTTTATTCTAAACATGGTTATTTTGGAGAGGAGAATGTGGGAGGAGATTGGGCTAAAAGTATTCTGAGATGAGGCCTTAACTTGTGATGCTCACTTAAAAATAACATAATGCAATGGACTTAGTTTTCTTCATTTTCTCATTAATAATGGAGTGATGAAAAGGGGGAAATTAAGGAATGATTCTGGTCAAAATCAAGGTTTGCTTTAAATCTCAGTTTAATTTTCTCCTCTGAAAAGACTGTAAAATAACTTTTATTAAACAGAACTCTGCTTGTTCTATTTGGTTTTATGTGTGTAACTTTTCACTGGTCTGCAGAGGAAGAAGGAAAAAGGGGACAGTTGCTAATGAGAAAAGGTTAGAAATGGAGAGATAGTCTTGTATCCTTCACAGGGAGCCTCTCGTTTGCTGTGGGATCAAAGTGCACTGTGACAGAAGGGGACATGATGTGATTCTAGCAGGCACTGAGAAGGTCCTTCTGCCAAAAATAGACCCACCTGCTTGTGGATGTCTGGCATTCCTTAGACTGGGGACAATGCCAGAAAGGCCAGCTGTTCCCTCAGATACTCTTCCCACAGGCTGGCTGAGACCTGAAATTCCAGCCTTAACCCACAGGCTGAATTTCCTCCACAACATACCCCGAAGCACGCACATCCCTCTTCTTTCCCCAACTCTGAAATGAAGGTGTTAGGAGGAATTTACACTGCAGAATACGTTTCATAGACTCATGCACAGAACAGACGTTGTGGAAGGAGGAGAATGCTTATCCCCTCTCCTCCCGACTTTGACTTTTGTAAAAGTCCTTACCTGCTTATGCAGCAGTTTCCTCCTCTATAAAACGAGGAGAATAAGCCAAGCCAACTGGGCTCTGGGGAGGGCTAAACAAGACACCTTACTGTGCCAATTAGCAGAAGGCTAGAAACAGTTCTAACGCCTGTCAAAGGCAGACCAGTTATATAAACCGTGGGGTATTCCCACAATGCCACATTATGTAGCTGTGAGAAGGCACATGGAAGACCCCTGTGTGCTGCTATAGAGTGAGGGGCAGGCCTTACTGTTAGGCAGCAACAACAAAATGCAGTGCTGTGTTTACAGTGTGCCACAATTAAGAAAAGGAAAAATAGAAAATTCCTATTTGTATATAATATCCATAGCAGGATAAACCAAAAATTAGTAATAATAAAAACAATGTATGAAGGGAACAGGAAGGTAGGTGCTATGAAGGGGAACCAGACTTCCCTGTAAACCTTATTTTATTTTTGCACTTTGAAATATTATAAATGTTTTACGTAATTAAAAACAAAGTTAAATCAAAGAGGAAAACAAACAAAAGCATAACAAGTCCTAAAAATTTTAAATAAAGTAGAAAATAAAGTGACTCTGTGGCATAACCATCTCAAGAATTATTTTAAACAAATTTAAAACACATATTTGGATTTTATATTTTAAAGACAAAAAGAAGTACAAAGACATCTTAGCCTGATTTTTTTTTTTTTTTGGATAGTTGTTAGTGGTGATATTTACATTCTTATTTTGAATACTATTATATACAGTGTAAAATAAAGCAACTAAGTAATTAAGTTAATATCCTTAGGAGATAAGGTTTTTAAAGTAGGACAAGATAAATTTAAAATAAAAGAATTGAAGTAAAAATACTATAATCTTTTGTTTGAATTGGAAATATCAGTATGAATTTCTGATTTATTTTTCTTTTTCCCTAAAACCTACAAATTTCTTAGCTCTGTCCATTAGAAGTGTGACCGACTCAGTAATAATGGTCCCTGCAGGAACCCATAACGTAATGTCTAATTGCCGTTTCCGTCTTAGAAGAACCAGGCCTCCTTGTACTAATCTTACATCTGGGAAAAGAAGGGTTTGAAGTGAACCTGAATACTATTATGCCAAAAGTAAAACTATATGTGCCAATTTGAAGGAGCTCCCACTGACCAAAATTGGGAAGACTATAAAAGCAAATAATGAGGACAACATTTTGAAACACATTAAGTGTATAAAATTCACAAGTTTATTTGGAGGTTTCTGGGGTCCTAGCTCACTGGGCTGAAAATAGGTAAATAAAAGGAAAGAATCAAGCATTAATCCTCCTATGTTTGTCTGTTGTAGTTAATCAAACAGTTGATGAGGGGAAATTCTTTATTAAAGAATTCTAGCTAATAAATGCAGCAAGAATGATGAAATTTTAAAAAAAAATCAATTTTTGTATATAAATCATCAAATCAACCTGTTGTGCATCTTAAACTTACAAAGTTGTGTGTCAGTTACATATCAATAAAGCTGCTGGAAAAATTCTGCTAACTAATGAAATAATGGATTTAGGCAACTGTCAGCAATGGCTGTCAAAACCATTAAGTGAAGACTAACAAGGAACTTTACGAAGCAAATAACTTGGGAAGTTGGGATGGCTCAGTGAGTTGAGTACTCATTTTGCACTCCCAGGGACCAAGGATCGAATCCCGGCCCCAGCCCGTGTAGACCCACATGCTGAACTGGGGAGTGCCCCAAGTTCAGTTCTTGCTGGGGCCCATGTGGGAGGCCTCCAGCCCAGTTCCTGCCCTGCACACCTATGGAGTGAAACTATATAAAAAACGAATCACATACAACTATGGAGACTGCTCTGGGCCCAACCCTCCTCTCTGTCTCTCTTTTCTCTGTCAAAAAACGAACAAAACAAACAAAAGACAAAGGGAGTAGCCATGTGATGCTCAAAACAAAACACCAGGCAGTTTAAATTCAACAAGAAAAATGCAAGGTGGTGAGACAAACACGGTTTCTGCACGGGGAACCTGGATGGAAGAAGCCTGCCCGTTTGCTGTGAGTGGAGACAGGGAGTAGTTGCAGAATGAGAGTCTGAGTTTGGCACTGGATAGGACCCACATTTCTCTACCTGTCACTCTTCTGGCACTTTCCATGAGCTGAAAAGTGTTGGGATCACCCGTGGGAGGGCAGGGGCACAGGCTGGGGCTGAATTCAGATTCCTCAGCCTGTGACCCTTCGTCTCTTCCCTCGTTTCTGTGCCTGTAGCCTTGGAAGAGGAAAGGTCTTGGCCTCAGAGCCTGCTGCCCTCCACCCTAGTATTTGTGGGGGCCTGGGCCTGCTATTTAATCTCTCTGAGCCTCAGTTTCCTCCTCTTCCATGGAATGACGTACCAGGGGAAATGATGTAAGCCAAGTGCTTAGCACATCATGCGCCCTGAGGAGCTTCCCCCAAAGCCAGAGACAACCTGTGGATCTTTCTTCATTCAAGGAGAGTGGAAGCCAGGGCTCGGGCAGCAGCTCCCACGGAGGTGTTACTCGTGTGCTTCCTTCTCTCTCAGGTGGACTGTTGCGATTAGGCAGAGCAGAATGTTGGTTAAAAGAACTCAGGGAAGCTCAGCAGTTATGCTTTCACTGGCCACTTTTCTTCTCCAAGGGGGGCCTTATTTTATTTAGTTCTAGTTTCACTTATGAGACTGCCTCCCTTCTCCCGTTGTGACATCATCCTGGTTCCATGCAAGGAGAGCCCACTTCAGTCCTGTTCAGAGAAGCTATCCAACGCCCAGGTTTTACGCGGGCAAGATGCTTTCAGCACAAGCACAATGTTTTATCTAAAATCATCACCTCATCTTAAGTTGGACCTGGACAATCCACTTCAAGACAATATTTGCTACAGGCTTTAAAAAATACCTTCAATATTATTTGAATAGTCCCATGAGATTGCAAGGAAAGAACACTATTACAGCCTTCTGTTCTTCAGGGGATATTGTTCTGTTGTTTTCTGAGATCCTCACACATCGAACACCCAGAGGTTGGTTGGTTGGTTTGTTCCAAGCTGGCTATCAGGTGGGGAATAATGGAGGAAAATGAGCATTTAAGTATGTTGAAAGACTATTTCAGGATACAGCTACCTTCCACCGAACAGACTGCTGACTTCCTTAACTGTGGCTCTGCCCCTCCTAAAAATAAAAATAAAATAAAATAAATCCCAGCCTGGACTACACAGTTATTAGCCACTGCTGCCATCTAATGGTGTTATGTGGTAACAGTGGAGAAGCGAAGACCTTGGGTGGTTTTCCATTTCCTGTAATCCTGGCAGACTAGATTTATATGATGCAATTTCAAGGGTGATAGGAAAGCTGGAAGCTCATTCAGATACCATTTGTACCCATTGATTGGTGCCTGAAAGATTAGCGTTGGGCTTTATTTCTTAGCTCTGCATTTTGATCTCCTCTTGGGGAAGGATAACTATGTTGTTGCTGTTCCTGTATAACCACTAGGTAGGTGCTCTTAAAGCTGAAGAGAGTACATTTCTTTAAGGAGGGGAGAATAGGATCAATACACACCAATTCCTGTTGAGACAACCGTAGCAGTCCAGCGTGTCACCAATATATTTTTTTCTTTCTTTTTTCTGTTTGCTGCAAATATTTAATTTCCTCCTTCATTACTTTCAGTCACTATTGGGAACCCTTGGCTAGGTATTTATTCACACACCTTAGTGACTCAAGTGATACAAAATAATAAGTTAGGGTTGTGTGTGTGCGTACACATTTATTACTTAGGGTGTGTGTGTGTGTGTGTGTATGCATTTATTACTTGCTAATGACCAAAGACACTGGACTGAATCTGTGACTGAACAAATTGGTGTTAATAAAATGTATTTTATGCAAAATGGCTTCTAGGGTTGAGTGGTTTTGTTAAGAAATGATACTGGCCCCTATCCACACTGGTTGACACCCTTAGAACTTGATAAAATGTGGGTGTGTCAGCGGGAGACCAAGTGTCACCAGGGAGCTAGGTCTCCGGTACCTTTCTAGATATTATCAAACTAGTTTCAGATTTCAGTTCTTGGTACAAAGCCTTGGGTTAGTAAAAATAGCAATAACTGTATATTTACCAAATAAGGAAGGTGGAGTCTAAAAAAAATGAACAAAAAAGGGAATTAGAAAAATATGTCTTGTGGAAACAGAATTAGGAGGAAAGTTACTCCTTGATGATTCTCACACGTACTTTTTGCAGGCTTGCTTTTCCAGCAAATATTGACCACATTTTGTTCTTCCATTCTGAGTGACAACTCTGTCCCGTTTGCTAGAGGCCTGTAGGTAATCTGTGCTCAACTTCCCAATTATCATTTCTGTAGTGCTTCTACACCATTCTTCTTTTGTTTCTTCTCAGCTCCTCCCCACCCCCATCAGATTTTATTCAGTAGAACATACATTCTTCATACTTTCTCATTCTTCAAAATTATAGAAGAGCACTTACTTATGATTGTCATTATGGCGAATAACAGTAAAGCCACCAGAATGCAGCACTTCTCTGGTACAATGGCCTTTTGCTTCTTGAAGGTGCTTGTTGGGGCAACTTGACTTATAGGAGATTAAAAGTGAATAATGACCTTTGTCTTACTCTTTGTAGGATGATATATCAGAAAAATATAAAATACCCTAGGTGAGATTACAGGGGGTAAATGGCATGAGGGATGGCCATAGATGCTATCTTGAGTTTAGGTGTAAAGGGGGGAAAATACTATTTACTTAATGCCTTTATTAGTATTGTCTTCAGAATATTACTGTAATTATCATTGGTATTACTTTGGGATAAGTGTGATGGATATGAATGCATACACAAATTCATTTTGTTAGCGATTGGACACTTCAGCTTTTTTGAATTATTGACATATAACATGTGTAAGTTTATGGTGTACAATGTGATGATTTGATACATGTATACACTACAAAATGATTACCACCATAAGGTCAGTTAATACCTCTATCCTCTCACATGATTGCCTGCTCGTCTATGTGTGTGGTGATAACATTTAAAATCTACTCTCTTAAATACTTCCAAGTATGTTAATTATAGTTATCATGCTTTACATTAAATCCTCAGAACTTACTCTTCTTATAATTGGAAGTGTTAACTTTTTTATTTAATTTTTTTTAAAGGTTTATTTTTATTGTTTTTGACAAAGAGGGAGAGAGAGATAAGTAGACAGAGACAGAGAGAACGGGGAGGGCCCAGAGCAGTCTCCATAGTTGGACATCATTGGTTTTTCCACACAGTTTCATTCCACAGGTGGGCGGGGCTGCACAGGGCAGGAACTGGGCCCGGGTCTCACCCCGGTGAGAACTGAACTGGGGGCACTCCCCAGCTCAGCATATGGGTCCACATGGGCTGGGGCTGGGACTCGATCCTTGGTCCTCAGGGCTGCAAAGTGAGTGCCTAACCCACTGAGCCATCCTGGCCTCCCCAGAAGTGTTAACTCTTTGACCAATATCTCCCTATTTTTTCCACCCTCCAACCTCTGGCAACCACAGTTCTACTCTGTTGCTATGAATTTGGTTTCTTAATATTCACATATAAATGAGAATATACGGTATTTGTCTTTCCTGCCAACTACGGGTTAATTCCCACATCTTAGTGAACTTAGCATCCAGCACCATACTTGGGTTATGGTTGTCACTCATTGCTGTTTGTGGAATAAATAACTGGACAGATGTCTAAATAAGGCAAAAGCATCTAGTCAAAAATGGGTTAAATTCTCAATAAAATAACTGTTAGCAATAAAAATAAAAAACCTAGAAGGATTGGAATTTGTAAAATAATTGTAAACATAGAAATATTTTACATAGGTAAAAATCTAGTAATTGCTAGTTTTTATGTTTTAAAAAAGTGGAATACAAATTTTGAAACTGACAAGAATGATGGAGGGGGGAATTTCAGAGAAAATTTAAACTAGTTAGGTCCTAATCATTTCTGGATAATGATAAAGATATTGATTAAGTATACAATTATAACTAAAACACAAAGGCAAGTTTATGCCTGTGTTAAAAGATTACAGGTAACCACTAACACAACCGTAATTCCCCAATTATAAAATAAAATTTAGCTGACTTGTTAAAAGATAGTCTTAGATTAGAAGGGGAAAAAAATCCTCTGGTAAAATTCTCTTTAGAAAAGATGTACACAAATCACAAAGACACATTAAGTTTAGTAAACAAAAGAAAAAAAAAGTTTTGAGTAAAGATGTATCAGGAAAATGGAAAATAAAAATAAGGATTTAACACTATTAATATCATACAAAATATAGTTCAAACAATAAAATAGATACATTTCATATGGATAAAAGCTAATTTACCAAGATGATACAATACTCAAGAATATTTATGTATTTAATAATATAGTCTTGAGATAATAGAAGTAAAAATGTGATATGATATCAAAGACAAATTGATAAATCTATAGTGAGCGATTTTTAACATTTTTCTCTCAAAAAAGTAGGTCAGTAATTTAAAAGACAGTGAGTGATTTGAACAAAACAGTACACTTGAGATAGGACTTTTCAAGCATTGAAAATTGGTCACATAGCAAGCCATGAGATCCCATAAATTCCAAAGAACTGATATCATTCCAATTATATTCTCTAATCAATAAACAAATTAGAACAAAAAAATTAAAAAGTAGTTCCTCTAAGTCTTATATTTTTTTGGATATTGACTATACATTTCCAAATAACTGACTAAATATTTAAAATTAGAATGAAAAGAACAAAAATGTTAAAACATATTTTGTTTCTCTGGTGGTTCTGTGCCTTTTCTGGGGCTCTTGAGCAAGATTATAAGCAGCAGTATCATTAATCATGCAAGTTGTTCCCATCTGTAAAAATGTCACTGAATTGCATTCCTCAGAGCACAAGTGAGAATGGCCGTCTCTGAAATTATATATTGTGTACAGTTCTAAATTAGTGTGCAACCACTTACTCTCAGTAATCCATGACAGTGGAAGGAAGTAATGTGACATTTAATTGAAAATAGCAGGCAATATCCAGCTCTTTGATAATTGCTTTTGGAATATATTATATAATTTGGACAGGGGAAATATTTCATTTCCTAATTATTTTCCTTGGCTTCTTATAAAAATAATTTTGCCTTCCCTTAGCTTTTCTAGGAGACAGAAAGGAGTAATTGGTCCAGATGTGCTGGTTAGGCAGAAAAAAAATGCCCAAGGTTAAAATGCTAGATGTATATGTAAGCATCAATAATAGCCAACCTGTTCTATTGTACAGTTGCTTTCCCCAAGGTATTTCATTAATTAAATGTGTGTGCCAAGTTTTTATGAATGCATTAGGACCATTAACCATTATTTTTGTTATTTTGCTGAACACCATAATTAGTACTTGCATTCCATATATGCAAACAGCTTGTGTTTAAATAGATCCTAGTATATCTGAAAAATATGCTCTCTTAAATAGTTGAAATATTCTTTCATTTCCCCCCACTTTAAGTCTTACTAACAGAAATTGCTGAGACATATTTTTGTTTATGATTTTGTTTTGTTTATGAAGCTAATTGTCTACTCTAAGCCTTGGAGAATTATGAAATCTATATCAGTATGGTAAAGTTGAAGGTTTACCTTCTTAAATAATGTATTTGTAACAGCAAATGCTGGATGTATGGTTATATGTATATGTGCAAGTGACATATGTATAGATGTGTATGTAAAACATATATTCCATATATATATATATATATATATATATATAATACATTATATAAAATACATGTGTATGTATAAGTTGTTCTGCAGGGTCTCAATTAAACTTTAAATTTATTATTTATTCTTTTACTAGAAAAGGTTTTTTCCACTGAAATATTGTATTTTATAAACATAAAAATTTCAAAAAGAATCTCTTGAGATAAACTGACTAGGAATTTGTGTAGGTAAAATTCAAATGTTCATTTGCTAGATTTTTCCAAGTAGGCATGATTCTACCAGATCTAATACCTGGGAGTACATGAATACTTGATTACATTTTTCAGTTTTTACCTAGATGTTTGGTAGAGTTTAGTTATGACCATTATACATTTATTTATTTATTTATTTATTTATTTATTTTTATTCATTTGTTTGAGAGAAGGTGACAGGGAGAGAGAGAAAGAGAGAAAGAGAGAGAGAGAGAGAGAGAGAGAGAGAGAGAGAGAGAGAGAGAGAGAGAAGGGGGGAGGGCCCAGAGCAGTCTTCATAGTTGTACATCATTAGTTGTGCAGCTAACCATTATGGTGAATATCATATCTTCACGTATTTAGTAGAAACTTTTTTCAAGTTGTTTTGGAAATAGGCAATAATTGGATAAAAGTAAAAGTAAAAATTGAGCAAATTAAAAAGCTGTATGGATATTACTTTGTATGGTAACAATAATTAGCACTGTGAATTATATGTTCAGACTTGCTAAGCACATCTCCTATATCCTATCTTATCTGATGCTCAGAACAATAGAGGAAGTGAAGCAGACCAACTGTGCATTCATCCTGGTTCTATTTTATAGCGCTTACCATGGGCAGGCTATTTTTAGTGAGCTTATGCTTCTGGAGTGAGAACTTCCTCAGCTGCCTCCCCCTTTTATTTTTGTATTTTTGTTGTTAAATTTTATGAGGGTTACACTGGTTAATAAAAATCACCCAGCTAAGAGAGGATGGCTAGACTAGGTTGAAGTTGGCTATTTCCCTTTCTCTGGTTGGCGAGGTTGTGATGTTGCAACAGCAGGGCAGGGTCTGGTTAACTAGTTTCCTCTGAGGGCGAGCTTCATTGAGAATTGCTGAATGGTCTGGCTCATTGCAAAGTGCCCCCTCCCCAGAAAAAGCTCGAGGGGACTCTTCTCTTGTATTTACTGTGAGATCCTGGTTGAGTTCTCATAGTATTTTGCCCTCCTTCCCCTTTTAATGGGGTCCCCCTCCCCCCCTGGAGTTTCTAACTGAGTTGCCCACACTGAGCCTCCAGGAACTGGTCATTACAGTTCAGGTCCCCTGCCCTGGCACTGGTTCCTGGTGAGATTTCTTCTTGTGACTCTGCTGTGAACCATGACTCCCTGTATTCCTTCACCTGTCTGTCTCTCCAGTCTTAGGACAGTGGTTTGTCTCGTGTACTACCTGGTCTTACAGATCCAAGAGGAGATACCGGGTGTTCAGTCTGTTTTGCTTTTTACTTGTGTTAGGATGAAGTAGTGACTTCCAAGATGCCTACATGCAGAACTGGAAACGATGAGTGATTACCTCCATTTTACAAACAGAACTTTGTCTAAAGGATACAAACTATGCTCAAGTCACGCAGCTAAAACGTTACAGACAGCAGTGGTATTCTAGCTGCCTGGTTCTAAGTCAAGGCTGTGAGATTCCTTCTCCCAATGGTAGAAGCTTTAGAATTGGCCTTAGATCTCTGCCTTTAACCGGAGCTAAGAGGGAGTCAACTTTCTATCTTGTGATTCACCCAGGAATAAATTAAAGTGGGATGTGTGTATGGTGGAGTGTCGGACATTGACTGCTTTAGAACAATCTAGGGAACCTTGGGCAAATTAATTAGCTTCTCTTTGCCTCCATTTCTTCATCTGATGGTCTCACTAACATTTCTTATAGGAATAACTTGAGGATTAAATACAATTACAGATTATGGGACAGTGCCTAGTACATAGTCAGTGTTCAATTAATGCTATTGTTAGCAATAATAGGAGGAGAAATCAAAGTGATCTTTCTCTTTGCCCTGTCCTGGTTCTTGATTTTCCCCCAAATTTCCTTCTCCCACAACTTTGTGTCCTTTATTTTTCCTTATTATTGTGATTATTCTTCTTCCTGTTCACTTTCATCTTTTAAAAATTTTCTCACTGCAAAGGAAACCAACAAAGCAAAGAGGCAACCAACTAACTGGGAAAAAATATTTGCAAACAATGCCTCTGATAAGGGGCTAATATCAAAAATATACAAAGAACTTGTACAACTCAACAAGAAAAAAACAAGCAATCCAATTAAAAAATGGGCAGATGACCTTCACAGACACTTCTCTCAGGAAGACATACATATGGCCAACAGATATATGAAAAAATGCTCCACTTCACTAGCAATTAGGGAGATGCAAATAAAAACCACAATGAGATACCATCTCACACCTGTTAGAATGGCTATCATCAACAAGACAAGGGATAACAAGTGCTGGAGAGGCTGTGGACAAAAAGGAACCCTCATACACTG
>PVKE010004043.1:0-67449 GCA_004027555.1 Craseonycteris thonglongyai
GAATCCCGGCTCCGGCCCAGGCAGGACCCACGTGCTGAACTGGGGAGTTCCCACAGTTTGGTTCTCTAACTGTCTCTGTCTCTGTCTCTCTCTCTATCTGTCAAAAAGTAAAATAGAAATAACTATGCACTGAAGACAAAAAGATAATTTCTCTCTATAAATGTGAAAAGATAAAAAAAAAAAAAAAAAAAAGAAATTTAAAAGAAAACGTTTAAATCCAGTTAACATTTTCAGTACTTAATGTCCTATTCATAAAATATCCAACGAGTTTGTCATTACAAATTATGTATATGCATTGATGTCAAGCATTAATTTGAAGCTGTTCCTAATGTAAATTGCATATACCTATTTAGATCTTCTCCAAAAGCTAGCAACAATCCAATTTAGGAAAGCAGGCACACCAAGATCTTTTTCTAACATGTAAGCTCTGCAAAACTGAACTGACTAAGAAAGGAGCTCAAAGACAGTTACAGTTCTTAAACTGAATAGTATCTTCACGGAGGGTTTGTTTTTATTCTTTTGCTTTGTAACATACAAATTACATGTATTCTCCTATATGTACCAAGTGTTACACAGTTAAAATGAACTGAACAGGTGATATGATTTCTTTAAAATATAGTTACACAGATACAAATAAAATGATAAACGTAAATAGCACTTCATTACTTCCTACACGTACATATACATTCATGATTTGAATTAAATAGAAAAATATTCTTTGTAGATATTTTAACTATACAGAAAAGCCCAAAATAGTTACAGCCCAGAGAAATTAGGATCCACTTGGAAACTAAAATCTCTAAACTTCTAAACTAAATTAAGCACTCTGGTAAAATATACATAGAATGTATAGCTCACAGATCTGGTCTTTAAATCCTTTTGTTGTGGCTACAAATAATATTGCTAGAAGACTCTAGGGCAACTAAAATGCTGCCAACTAATTAGAAGTTTGTGTCTTTGGGTTTTTTTAACTTTATGGAGCAACTAGTATAGATTCATGACCGACCTATCTGATTGTCTTATCTCGAAAAGTTGGCTTGGAATGAATATTACAAATCAGTGTATAGTCTGAATTATGAGTTGGTTTTTTTGTTTGTTTTATTTTCCACTAGAAATATTATTCCCATTTGTAATTAATTTTTTCTATTTGCTGAATTACTCACAACTACCTCAATACTTTTGCCCTAAAGTTCAGAGGGTGAGGAGTTACACATTGCAAACTTATTCTTATTAGAAACTTTATCTTCAAGTGTGCTCCTACTCTTATTTATTAGGAAAATATTTTTAAGGGCACTTGCCAGAGAAACAGCTCATTTCTTTAGAAAGAATCATACCCATCAAAACTTTTCAAAGGACAGGTTTCTAGTCTTATTTTTTTTCCCCTTTTCTACAGGTGTTAAAAATAGGTGTCAAAGATAGAACCAGGTTAATCTGACCTGTCCAACTCCAGCTTAGCTGTTAACACCTTGTCATAACATTCTTATCTTTTAACACCCAGGAAGAGTTAGTATTTCTTTGTAAACAGTTCCTCAGCTTCACAGGCTAGCCTTTAAAGAAAGGCTTCCTTTAAGAACACAAATTTCAGTTCTGACAATCTGACTTGAGAAAAATCTGATTAAAAAAAAAAAGCATTATAGCAAGATGTTTATGATAGTATTATTCATCTTAGAAAAATATAAAAATCCACTTAAATGTCTGGTAAGAATTGTCACCTACAAGGTATTCCTTTTATAAATGGAATATTATGCAGCCAACAAAAATAACATTCACTTGGGATGGCTCAGTGGGTTAAGCGCTCACTTTGCAGCGCCGGGGAACAAGGATCGAATCCCAACCCAGGCCCATGCGGACCCATGCGCTGAACTGGGGAGTGCCCCCAGTTCAGTTCTCTCTCTGTCTCTCTCTGTCTCTCTCTCTCTCTCTCTCTCTCTCTCTCTCTCTGTAAAGAGAAAAGAAATAAAAATAAATAAATAAAAATAAAAAAAATAGAAAAAAAACATTCACCCAAAAATTGTGTAATTACATGGAAAACAGCTTAAGTTACAGAAAGTATGAAGAAAAAGACAATTACAATTTCTAAAAGCTACACAGAAAAAGAAAAGTACATTGTTTTTTCATTTTATTATCTTTTCCTAAGTGGTGTACAATGTACATATACAATTATTTTTTATCTGTAACAACACAGTTATTTTCCTACAGCTCATACTTTAATATATGTTGCTGTCATTGTAACACTTAGCCCCCCATGGAGCATATATCTCCCTCCTTACTTTTCTGGACATACTTCCTACAATTCACCAATCTAAAACACGTATAAAAATTTTTCAGGTAGAAACTAATAGCTTCAACATTTTAGAAGACACTTGTGAAAGTACACATTTATTATCTGGATGACAAAGTCATGCTGAAGACTCTTTAAGTGTTCTAGTTAAAAATAATTTGGTTATCAATTATCAGTAGATGAACACAATTTGGCCCCCAGGATTTCCAGGAATTCTTTTTCCCATCTGTGTCAGGATCCCAAGGAACTTCCACTGTTGCTAAACCATCATACACTCCAGAGACATAGCCATTTGGTTACATCTTTTCCAATTCTTCTGGAATCCAGAAATCCTACATAATCTAAATGATCCAAAAAGCTTTAATGATGTGCATTTGCTCTTTTTTTGTTTTTCAATTTCAATTATACTGTAAATTTTAACGTAAAATTAAGAAAAACTGGGTTTTTATTTTAAGAAATAAGCAAATAATTCCCTGTAGTAATTGATTTTATCTTACTCTGAACACTTTTCCCCCCACTAACCTCAAAATTATATTTCAATGACATTTTCCAGATAAATCTAACTGCCTGAAGTTTTCTTTGAAAATATTCAAGACCAACAGATTTTCATAACACTTGGTGCAATTATACTCACATTTTTAGGCAGCCCGTCTTAAAAGGTCCAAAGAAAATGTTGACACTTAAAAAGTATTTTCAAATTAGTCCCAATTTCATCCTTCAAACAGACAAGTTTCCCTACCATGAACACTTCAACATTGAACTGTTCTTCAAAAACAGTGTTGGCCCTGAATTTAATACCCACAAAAATTCATATATATACATACATGCACACACACATTCAAAAAAACAACTGTTTTATTTTTATAGGTACCAAAAGGAATTTTCCAGGGGGGAGAAGCAAACCCATAATTGTATTCCTCATATATATAAGAGGGCTGTCTGGAAAAAAATCCAGCCATACATGCCTCTGTTTTTCATATTGCATGCTGGATACTTTCTTGACAGCTAATGAGAGATAAAATAGATGGATAGATGGATGGATGGATGGATGGATGGATGGATGGATGGATGGATGGATGGATGGATGGATGGATGGATGGTAGATATAGATGATGGCAATGGTATAGGCATAAAAGACAGAAATATAGATATATATATAGTCCAGCAGAAGTAATGTACTTTTAAAAGTAATATATGTGCTTGAGTGTGATGTTATGTTACAGAATTACATACTTATAATTTTGTAATAAAAGATTTGGTACAGATTAGTAGCTCATAAAAAAAGGAGCAGTTACTTCTGCCTGACGCTGTATGTATGTGTAGGTATGTATTTTTTTCATCCTCTCCTAGAACAAGCGTTTTGATGAGAAGTTGACTTTTAAACTGGTCCACTTCCATAAATTTAAAAATTGTAATGCGTTTGTAGATAAATGAATTTGTACTCCATTCCTGCCAAACTATTAGCAAGCTACATAATAGAAGTCTACCACTATCCCTTTGTTCTCAAGAAAAAAACTAGGCATATGTGAAAACAATCTTTTTTCTCAGTATTCATCACACTTGCTGTAAAATGTTGAATACTATCAGTAGCCACACCAAAAATTACACTCAGAAAAGCCTATATACTCCCTGGCTTCTCAGAATGATATCCCCAAATCAGTGACAGCAGCATCACCTAGGGACTTGTCTGAACCAAATCTCAGACCCCCACCCCATACCTGTTGAATCACAATCTGCACTTACCAAGATGCTCAGGTCATCTGTCTGCACATTCAAGTTTGAAAAGCACTCTGTTGAAAGAGCAGGGGTGTCGACCTTTTGGCTTCCTTGGGTCACATTGGAAGAAGAAGTGTCTTGAGCCACACATAAAATACACTAATATTAACGATCACTGATGAGCTTTAAAAAAAAAAAGTCACAAAATATCTCATAATGTTTTAAGAAAGTTTATGAATTTGTGTTGGGCCACATTTAAAGCCGTCCTGGGCCACATGTGGCCAATGGGCCACATGTTGGACACGCTTGGTCTAAAGGTTAAGGTAGAAAGTAGCATCATAAACTTTCTCCTGCTTGCTTATTCTAAGTTGTGGAAAGTCACAGAAAATCCACAGTCAGCAATGAATAAATCATTCCTAGAGGTTGTTGGTAATTTTTTAAATTAAATCAACCCTTCCCACAAAAATTAAAATAGGCATGTGGCTGACGCTTTGAGCCGATTAACAGGATTTTCAGTGCACTACCAGAACTAGATATTTTTAATAACATGCTGAAAACAAGTGCATCTGTTCTCCATTCTCTCTTCAGAAAGAATTCTTGCTAAAGAATTTTCCTCTTTTTCAAAACTAAAATGGATCTTGTGTATAAAATCTACTTTTAATTGTTCCAAGTTAAAAAATGTTTTAAAGAATCTTAATATAAGAATCCTAACTGACCAATTTTGGGAACCAACTTAATTCACCTTACAAATGAATTAATTATGCAAGTTTGAGACACATACACAACCCATCCCACAGACCTCTGCTGGCCTCACAATAGATAGCATGTTATACCCGTAACAAAGGGCGCTCACACTTTTGAGAAGAATTTCCATAAGAAAATACCAAATCGCAGGCTCCTGGAAATGTGTAATACAATTTGACTCACACAAGTTTAATTTATTCAACTTTCCAGAGGTATGTCCAATATGTAACACAGTCCACCTGCACTGACTTGTGCTCTGTTAGTCGACAGAGTTTTAAACACAAGATGCTTCTATAAGGACGCCAACTATAGCCTACCACAAAAGTGCTCTGGGAATAATATCCCTTTTTGCAATCAGAGCTTTGTTCTAAACAGAGCCCTTTAGTAAATTCAGTCTTTAGAAAAACATACTTTTTTGTTTGTAAAGAAAGAAACATTTCCTGAATGCCAGCGAATATTTCCTTGAGAAACTGTTTATGTTACTCTGTTGAAAAGGTGTTTATGTTGCTATAAACACCTTCCTTCTAAGAGGGGATGCACAGTCTCCCCATTGTTTACACTGTAATCAGCCCTCATTCCAAAGATCTACCCTTATTTCTTCAGGCCTGGACTCGCTCTCACTCCATTCTGTCCCAATCAGATCCCTCCCAAAGATATTCTGCATTTGTTTAGCATAATCAACCCACCACAGGAGAACAGGGGAGCTTGGGTTCATCATAATCAGTATGACAATAACTAGCCTCATTAGTCAGCAGGCTGTGGTGGTTTGAGCTGTGTCAACTTAGTTAAGCAGGAACATTTCCTGTCACCTTCCCTATACAGTTCCACGTCAAGTCGACCAGAAGTAGAATTTGCACCAATGTGAAGGGATCTGCATGGCTTCGGAAGCCATTACTCTCTGAAGGCTGTCACAGTATAGTGACCAGACACGGCTCCGTGGGGTAGATTCAAGCTTATCTTTGCTCTTCTCAGATCGCTGTGCAACTCCTCAAGCGGGCCCCTACAAGTGAGCGACAACTCCAGGCCCACCGCAGGCCAGTCGCGGTGGTAACTACAGGGAGGCACAGCCTTCCGTAGACCTTCCCCCATGAGCCTTGTCTCTCACTTGGGCTTCTCAAACCGTTCCTTCCACCTGCCTCCCAGCCCCTCACTTCCCAAACTCCCACCATTAATGTTTAAGGATTAATTTCTCTAATAAATCTCTTACCCCACAGTCCACTGCCGCGTTCTCACACAATTACACCTTAGTTCGTGACTCTAGATTTGAATGGCCTCTTGCCAATAAAGACGTGGTATATTCAACAGGATGCATCAAAGCACTCTTCACCTTCTGATCTCAGCTGCTAAGTACTGCTAGAACAGTGCCTGCACTCGAAGCTCTTCACTTACCCCTACATTTTTCTCCATATAACTCTCATTTTTGTTCTGGCTTTATTGAGACATAATCACTATATTTTTAAAAATCACATATTTAAAGAACATAATTTGTTATGTTGTAATGTAAGTCTACACCCAGGAAACACCCCTGACAGGAGAATGAACATGTCCATCAACCCTAAACATTTTCTCATCTCTCTCTTCAAATCCTTTCCCCTTTCCTGCCCTGTCCTCTATCCCATCTCCCTTAGGCAACTAATGATATGCATTCTGTCACTATATTTACTTTGCATTTTCTAGAAATATAAATACCATATTTTCCGGCGTATAAGACGACCGGGCATATAAGACGACCCCCTAATTTTACAGTTAAAACATAAGTTTAGGCCTATATTCGCTGTATAAGACTACCCCCCACTTCCGAGGTTGTAGTCTTATACAGAGAATATAGGCCTAAACCTATGTTTTAACTGTAAAATTAGGGGGTCGTCTTATACGCCAGAAAATATGGTAAATATATACATGGAATCTTACACTGTGTACTACTTGGGGGAGGGGCATCTGGTTTCTTTATGAAACAAAATTAAATTATATTGAGATTCATCCATGTTGTTTTGTGTATCAACAGCTGATTCCTTTTATATCTTTGTTTATTTAACACTATTTTGTACTAATTTCAGGTGTACAGCATAGTGGTTAGACATTTATACAATTTGAGAAGTGATTCCCCCTAATTAGTCTAGTACCCACCTGGCATTGTGCAGTTATTACCACATTACTGACTATATTCTCTACGCCTTACTTTACATCCCCAAGATTATTTTGAAACTACCAATTTGTACTTCTTAATCCTTTCACCTTTGTCACCCTGCCCCCCAACACCTCTCCCATCTATCACCTCCATATATGTAGTACCCATCTGACACCCTACATAGTTATCACATTATTGACTATATTCCTTAGGCTGTACTCTACATCCCCATGACTACTGTGCAACAACCAACTGTACTTCATCTCTTCCCCTTTTTCACCTACTCCCTAAACACCTCTCCTATCTGGCAACCATCAAAATGTTTTTTCTATTTTTGAATTTGATTGTTTATTTGGTTATTCAGATTCCACACACAAGCAAAATCACATTGCTTTTGTCTTTGTCTGTCTGACATACTCCACTCAGCACAATACCCTCCAGCTCCATCCACGCCACCACAGATGACAAGAACTCATTCCCTTCCATGGCCAAGAAATATTTCATTGCATATACCAGTATGTACCACCTCCTCTCCATCCATTCATCCATCAACAGACACCCAGGCTGCCTCCATATCTTGGCCATTGTAAACAATGCTGCAATGAACATACGGATGCACATGTCCCCTCCAAGTAGCACTTTGGGTTTCTTGGGATAAATATCCAGAAATGGGACTACTGTGTCCTTCTTATTAGAGCCTTGGTTTTAAAGTCTATTTTGTCTAGTATAAGTATTACTACCTCAGCTGTTTTTGGTTTTGGTTTTCTTTCCATGTTCATTAAATATCTTTTCCCCATCACTTTACTTTCAGTCTGTGTGTGCCTTTTGATCTGAAGTGAGTCTCTTGTAGGCAGCAGGTGTGAGGGTCTTGTGTGCTTATCCATTCAGCTATTCTGTGCCTTTTGATTTGAGCATTAATCCATTTACATTTAAAGTAACTGTTAACACGTATATAGTTATTGCAATTTTATTACTCATATTTTTAAATTTTTTTTTTTCTTAAATAAGTTCCTCCAACATTCCTTGCAATACTGGTGTGGTGGTGATGAACTCCTTTAGCTTGTTCTTGTGTGGGAAGCTCTTTATCTGTCCTTTGATTCGTAGCAATAGTTTTGCTGGGTAGGGTAATCTTGGGTGGAGGTCCTTGCTTTTCATCACTTTGAATATGTCCTGCCAATCCCTCTGGCCTGCAAAGTTTCTATTGAGAAATTAGCTGACAGTCTTATTGGAGCTCCCTGGTAAGTAACTAACTGCTTTTCTCTTGCTTCTTCTAAGATTCTCTTTGTATTTAAACCTTTTATGATGTACCTTGGTGTGGGCTTCTTTGGGTTCATCTTGTTTGGGATTCTCCATGCTTCTTGGTCATGTATATCTAGTTCCTTCCCCAGTTAGGAAAGTTTTCCATCATTACTTTTTCAAATGGGTTTTCAATTCCATGTTCTCTCTCTTCTTATTCTGGTGTCCCTATGATGCAAATATTGTTACACTTCATGTTGCTCCAGAGGCTCTTAAACTATGCTCTTTGGATTCTTTTTTCTTGTTGTTGTTCTGATTGAGCATTTTCTGCTTCCTTTTCTACTAAATCATTGATTCAGTCCTCTGCTTCATCTAATCTGCTGCTGATTTATTTCAATTATTATATTCTTCCTGTCTGACTGGTCCTTTTTTGTTTTCTGTCACCATTTTTATGGTTTCCTATCTCTTTGTTGAATTTCACCTGAGATCATTGGATATCCTTATAACCAGTGTTTAGAACTCTGTGTCTGGGAGATTTGCTTATGTTCTTTTTCTGGAGCTTTGTTCTGTTCTTTTATTTGGTACATGTTTATCACCCCATTTGGGCTGCCTCCCTGTGTTTGTTTCTACAAATTAGGCAGAGCTGCTATGCTTCCTGGTCTTAGTATAGTGGCCTCATGTAATAGGTGTGCTGTGGGGCCCAGTGGCACAATTTTCCTGGTCACCAGAGCTGGGTGCTCCAGGTATATCCCTTGTGTGAGTGGTGTGCACCCTCCTGTTGTAGTTGAGCCCTGATTACTATTCGCCTGCCAATGGGATGGATTGACCCTCAGGCTGATTGGTTGTAAGGACTGGTCATGACTATAGTGGAGGAGCTGTGATGCAAGGCCTGACCATACAGATCAGGGTTCACAGGGCTCTGGTGCCTTCCCAGTGTGCCCTTTAGGTGTCTCCTTCTTGGAAGTGGCCAGATGATGTTCCAGCTTGGTCCAAAGCTGGTCGTCAGGCATGCCAGCCCTGGGTCTTCCTGGTGGGGTACATGCTACAGGCTAATTTTAGCACAGCCTGTGCACGGGGCCACCTGGCATGAACTACAAAGCAATCTGCAGATGGCCGCCACCCGCACCAGGCTTAGATGTGCCTTGAGATACCAAGCCTTGAACAGAGACCAGCTGCTGCTAGTGCCAGGCTTAGGGCTGCTCAGACAGAGGCACAGAACACACCATGGCCAGATGCTGCATGTTTGGGTTTTGTGAATCTTTGAGGGATTTTATGAAAGTCTGCATCATGAGCTAAGGTGGGTATGGGAAAGCCACTGGAAGTGGCTTGAGTGTGCCCAAAGGTTGGGTAGGGCAGTGTCTCAGATGATAACTAGTTTGATGGAGACTCAGATATAGCAGCCACCTGTGTCTCCTCAAAGGGAGGGGGCGGGCTCTAAAAGGAACAATGGCTTCTGCCAGCTCCTCTGGCCAGGAGAAAGCTGCCCCTCCAGTCCTCACCCCGAAGCCAGACGACTCAGTTCTCCCCTGTATGTCCTGGGTGCCTTTCAAGCTTCTCTCCCCATGCTGGAGCTCGGATCGAGTGAGTCCGTCAGTGAGTAAGTTTCAGGACAGAGGCTTTAAGAGGAGCTCCTTTTCCAGCCACCCTCCCTCTCACTCAGCCACAATGTCCACTGGTTTTCACAGCCAGAAGTTATGGAGACTTCTCTCCCCTGCACTGGAACCCTGGGCTGAGGAACCTGGTGTAGAATTGGGACCATTTGCCCATCCAGAGCAACCTCCCCCAACTAAGCTATTCCTCCCGATTTTTACTGGTCACATGTGGGTGTGGTACAAGACCTTTTGGTGTTTCTACCTCTTCTACCAGCCTTGAGGTGGCTTCTGTATGTCCTTAGTTGTAGGGCTTAAGAGCAGCTGGACTTCAGACGATTCTCAATGATGGTTGTTCTGCACTTGTAACTGACATGGTCCTGAGAGATGAGCACAGCATTTACCTACTCTGCCATTTTGACTGGAAAAACGTGATTCCTTTTTCATTGCTGAGCAGCATTTCATTATGTAGACAGACGACAATCTGTTTTTCCATCTACCAAATGATGGATATTTGAATTGCTTCCAGTTTACAGCTATTACAAATAAAGCTCTTATGAACTCTTGTGTAAAAATATTTGTATGGACATGATACCAAGTCTCTTGGGTAAATACCTATGAGAAGAACAACCAGGTAGAAATATGTGTAAGGTTTAAAAAACTGAAAAACGGTTTTCCAAAGTTGTTATACCATTTTAAGTATCAATCAGCAATGTGTGAGAGTTCCAGTTGCTCCATATCCTCGTCAACATTTGCTATGTTCAGTCCTTTTAATTTTAGCCATTCTAGTTTTAGTTTTCATTTTCCTAATGACTAATGACACTGCGTGTTGTTTCATATGCTTCTCTGACATCCATATATCTACTCTGGTGAAGTGTCTGGTCAAAGCTTTTGTCTATTTTTAATTGGGCTGTCTTATTATTGAGATGTAACTATACATCCTAGATTCAAGTCCTCTGTCAGATGCATGTTTAGCAAATATTCTCTCCGCCTCTGGCTTATCTTTTCATTTTCATAACTTTTGAGGAGCACCATTTTTTCATTTTCCCTAACTTTAGGCACTATATTAATTTCCTATGCCATAACAATGTGTCATAGCTTGGGTGCTTAAAACAAGAGAAATTTCACTTTTCATGCTACAAGTCCAAAATCAAGGTAATCAAGATGTTGGCAGGGCCATGCTCCCTCAGAAAGTTCTTGGGAAGAATCCGATTCCTGCCAAGAGCTTTCAGAGGGTGGTTGCTGATCATTTCCAGCATTGCTTAGCTGTGGCCACATAACTCCAACTTCTGCCTCCATCTTCTCATAACCTTTGTCCTTGTCTGTCTCTGGGTCTCTGTACTGTCACCTTGCCTCCTTATAAAGACACTGCCATTGGACCTAAAACCCACACTAGTTCACTATAATCTCATCTTAATTTGATTACATCTACAAAAGATCCTATTTCCAAATAAGGTCACATTCACAGGTACTTGGGAGTTAGAATTCCATCATATCTTTTGGGTGGACACAATTCACCCACAACAGGCTCTCAGATTTTAATATTAAAAAAGAGTACCCTGGACAAAAATCAGTCAACATAAGTTCTGGACTCCTTGACAACAGCCTTTTTGGCTCCTTCACTGTTTCCATAGAGACATCCCAAGCTCCTTTGCAGAATTTCTTATCTATTGTACTAATTACCAAAACCAGATTGGTTCCTTGAACATATAGTCAGCTTGGTTGAAGCATCTATCCTTGGCTATTCTCTCTTTATCAACTATTAAGTAAAGGTGTATGAAGAAGGAAAACAAATGATCACATGAATGTATCTTTTAATACTTCCCCCTCTTAATCTACCTTCCAAATAGGGTATAAAAGTTTGGGGGAATAAGGTTAGCACTGTGACAACCCCAAATCAGCACAAAATGTGCTTCTAAGCCCAGCGCTATCACCTAGACAAGCTTGTCCAAACCGTGGCCAGTGGGCTGCACATGGTCCCGGACAGCTTTGAATGTAGCTCAACACAAATTTGTAAACTTTCTTAAAACATTATGAGATTTTTTGGTAACCTTTTATTTAGCTCATCTACTGTATTTGAGGTGTGGCCCAAGACCCAAGACATTTCTTCTTCTTCCAGTGTGACCCAGGGAAGCCAGAAGGTTGGACACCCCTGACCTAGAAGAAAACAGAAAATACTCCTCTAAAGAAACATATTCTAATTATCAATTGCTGCATAATAAACCACCCTAAACTTATTTTAAAATAACAACAGTCACATCTAGCTACAGTCAGATGGTGGCTAGATTTGGAGCAGCCAGGTTCCAGGGCAGCGGAAACCTGGCTGGGCATCTCTCCTAATGTAGTCCTCTCAGAGCTGTTCCATGCGCTCTCACCTCACAATGTAATGGCCTCAGGTCAGCTGCACTAAAACTACTACATGGTGGCTGCAGGTTTCGCAAAAGAATGCTGCATTCCAAGAAACAAAGATGAAGCTGCATTACCTTGTCTGATGTAGCTTCAGAAATCACAAAGCACCATCTCCGTCGTACTGCGCTACATAAAACAGTCACAAAAGCCCACCTCTTCAAAGGGAGGAAACATCAATCCCACCTCTTGATAGAGGCCTCAAAATATAATTGGAAGAAGAACATGTGGGTAAGAGATAATGTTGTAGAAATCTTTGGAAAATACAATTTGCCCCAGAACATATCCTATGTCTCCCTGGGGCTCTAACAGTGGACTACCCCATTCAAATTAAAGGCCAAGGACAAACTGTATACTAAAATCCCTAGGACTCAGTATTTTCCCTATTCTTACTTCTACAAAAAAAAAAAAAAAAAAAAACAATTTTGATCTTGACTACTTCAGTCTAGCACACACTATTGACTTAGGTCCTCCAGATGTCCTGTATTATAAAAAGTAGATTCAGAAAAATGACTCACCCCTGAGAAACTAATGCCAATCACTTGACTCTTAGCTGTATTATTTGCAACTGTCACCACACCAACATTTTGCCCTACAATGAAGGTCCAAAAACCTAGCTTCCATTATAGCCCTACCAATAATTATTAAGAACTGTTTTTAACTCACTATTGCAAGACATTCTTTCACTGGTTCGAAGTTAGTTTCCCATTGTTAACACACACACACATACACACCACTTTCCTTAGCCAAATGTAAATTTTAGGGCGATAATTCACCAATTATGGTTTCTGGTATCTATTCACTAGTTTGAATGTCAGGAATTACAGTATGTCCCTTGCTACCTCCATAAATCATGGTAAGTCCCAAATTTTCATTCAAATACACCATTTTCAGGCACCTCATTTACTTTAACATTCCCTCGTTCTTTATACAATGTAATGGAAAATAAACTAAATTCCATATAATAAATATTTATGGAACACCAACTGCTTGCCAGGCTTTCTGCTACACGCTGGGTCACAAAGGCACGGTCTCCTTCCCCATACATAGCTCAGCATCTAACCATGAAGGCAAATTAACCAACAACCACTATGAACTTCACCACAGGTCAGCCATGTTTAAGGCTCAGGAAACTAAACGTGAAAGAGACTACTTTGAAGGAAAAGTCGGTGACTATTTGCCAAGAAGGAAATGAAGGGCACTCATTATAGGCAAAGGGAAAGGCATGAGCCAAAAACCCAGGGTACAGAGAACCAACACGTGGCTTGATAAGGAGCCACAAGTGAACTGGAAGTCTGGTTCCAGGGACCTGGCTGTTTGTGACCAGGCATGTGGCTAGACAGGTAGGCAAGTGCCAACCTGTGATGTGCCTTCTATTGTACTCTAAGGAGTTGAATTCTATAGGCCATAGACAGCCACCACATGCTTGTAAGAGACAGAAAATCTTGAGGAGACCCATGTTCTCAGAATGGTAATGTAAGGTGACCAGATTTTAACATTGGTAAAGCGGGACACCATTGACCGGGGGCGAGGGGGATCTTGATTAAAAATTTGGTCTATCTCCCGCCATTCCCTAGCTTGTCGTGCATTCTTTCCAAAAATTGAGACTTTTTGAAAACGCTGTGGGACACGGGACAAATTGTTAAAAATTGGGACTGTCTCGCCAAAAGTGGGATGTCTGGTCACCTTAGAATGGGCCACAATGTAGGAAATGATTTGAGGGGAGGGAGTCTGGAAATAGGGAAAAAACTAAGTTCAGGTGAAAGAAAAGGAGAGCCCAGACATGAAGGGAACAAAACAGATACAGAATATCCAATCTGGTCACTGATACCTTGAACCGGGGTGGCGGGTGGGGGGCAGGGAGCAGGGGAATCAAAGCACCCTGTCAGATTGAGAATCTACAGAAGCTGGTGAGAAGCATGTGTCAAAGAAATAGATCAAAGGCTAAGAGAAGAAATAAACCGAGACGACAGTGATTTTAAACTTACTTTCTGCAGGAAGCTTAGTTAATTACGGAACAGCATCCATAAATGGCATGCCAAGTGACAGAATATGGGCTAAGTACATAATCACAAACTCAAGGAGGATGACTTTTCATCCTGGTGATTGTCTTATACACCTGATAAACCACTTTTCTAAACCCCTAGGAAAACTATGGGAAGGTTAGAAACCAGAGGACCTGAGATGCCAGGGAACAAGAAACTTTAAAAACAAAGTCATCAAGAGGAATAACAGAATAAAAATGGAGTCTGTACAAAGTACACACATGTAAGAGCAAAGATAACAACTGGCAGAGGATCGGGATCTGAAGAGGTTAGACTGTGAGCTCTGAAAGAAAAGCTTTGCTGTTACAGTAATTCCTGGTTCATTCTGACCTTGGCACGGCTTTCGGAGCCTCACGTGAAGATGTCTGAAAGGACGTGGAGGTATGCACTTCTCTTGTCACAGATGAGAAATGGCCTTGTGTGCAACATAGGTGTGTTTTCCCCTTCCACTTTGCTTCTGCAGCTTCGCCTTGGGAGGCTTATGTTACGGGTTAGCAGTAGGCCTGGCAAGTAATGACAGAATATCTCCAAGCGTTAACTGCTCATATTAGCTACTAGCTTGCCTGACCCCAGCTCGGCCCCTTGGCGGCTCTTCCTAATGTGACCTGAAATGCAGAAGACCCATGTTCTCAGAATGATAATGGGCCACAATGTGGGATTAAATTTGCCCCTTGTTCATCTTCACATTCCCAAAGACCGCAAGGACAACGGGCATGTCTGTCGTGTTATCTCGGAAGAATGAGGGACAGTACAGTGGTCACCTGCCCTGCGTGCATAGGAAAAGAGCCTAGTGACCATTGTGGGGCCACCGTCTAGGCTGCTGTCTTGCCCTTGGCCTCTGCAGCCTCCTCATTGGAACACCGTTCCCAGAGCCATAACCATTGAGTAAAGACTATTTTTTCTTTTACCTTTTAAATATTAAACAAGCACACAAAGCCAGTCTTCAGCGAAACATGTTGTTGGTATAAGGATACAGATTTCTGGCTTTGAATCACTTCCAGTTATTATACATTCCAAATCACATGCCAACATTTTAATGAACTTTCGAATTTACATTTATGAAAACAGACCTTGGCACACAGAAATGGGTTACTTTTTCCATATCACTTTTCAAAAGGTTCCTCGTAACTAAAATGATTCTGAGCTGTCTTCTGTCATTCAAGATGAACTCTACAAAAGAACTAAGTGTTCTTACTTTCACACTAATTTATTCTGCATTGGTTGTACTCAGCATATGGTAAGCATATGGGAAAGAGAAGTGTATCTGGAAGCTGTTAGAACTGCATGTAATCAAAATCTACCAGAAAAAACTAATTTGATTAATTGAAAATTAAAGTAGTAGTTAATCACTTGCTATTTAAGGAGGGGTGTCACTTAAAAATGAATCTGTCTCAAACTCATAAAATTAATTCTCTTTGTTCCAAATCAACACTTACTATTCCACTGGTTATAACAACAGTGAAAGGCACCCCTAAATTTTTCACTAGGTAGGCCCTGGCCCAATGTTAAAGCGAGTGAGCAGTAAAGTTTAAAGACAATGTCTACTTTTGGCAAAGAACCCTGATCCTGAAAACATCCCTTTAGCAGCTAATGGATCTCTAAAAGGGGCAAATTTAATCCAGGTCAAGTTTTCACTCATATCTAACTCTAAGTTTTAACGCTTATGTGCAATCTACAAATCCATATAACCTGCTAGTAGAACAACTTCAGCAATCTACTTTACAATGTACCAAACAAATACCAGCATCTGATGAAAACCTGAGAGAGTATTTCTTAAGTCTAAGGGATCAGGGCCTATGCGCAAACTTAAATCTTTTTTTTTTAATGACACTGGTGTCACTACAAAGAGATATTTACAATAAGAGCAAACTTTGTATAACCTTCCGAAAGCTTGTCTTAAAACCAGACCCTTATGAGTTTCCTCCTCCCCTCCCAAACCTCTGTGCAACAGTAATCAAAACCAAAATTAATCCCATGTTCAAAGCTAGCACATGATTTCTCAGGATTACCCAATTTCCTCCTGCCCATGCATGCAAGAGTTTGTTTACTAACTATAGCAACTTCGTTGTCTTCTTCAAACGCAAAGCAGCAGTATAAAAGAAAATTCAATAACCACATAATGCCATGCAGGGGGAGGAAAAAAAAAACATAAGCCAAGACAATATACAAGTCAACTGGCTCAACATTTTAAAATTTAAAATCCTAACAAAATAAAGTTAAAGGGAAAAGCCCATTTTATAATAAGAATATCTATCATCTATCCAAATGAAGTGTGCCTAGCATCTAGGCTAAGTGTAAAAATATAACACATCGAAGAATAAAAGAAAGTAGAGATGCTGGGATGGCTCAGCGGGTTGAGCACTCGTCTTGCAGCCCTGGGGTTGGAGGATTGAATCCCAGCCCCAGCTCATGTGGTCTCATATGCTGAACTGGGGTGTGCCCCCAGTTTGGTTCTCACCGGGAAGAACCCCATGAGGGAGGCCCCCCAGCCTGGCTCCTGCACTGCACAGCCCTGCACCCACCTGTGGAATGAAATTCTGTAGAAAACCAATGATGTGCAACTATAATGACTGCTCTGGGCCCTTCCCCTTCTCTCTTTCTCTCTCTCTCTCTCTCTCTCTCTCTCTCTCTCTCTCTCTCTCTCTTTCTCTCTCTGCCAAAACCAATAAAAATACGTCTTTAAGAATAAAAGGAAACAGGTTCCATGGGGGGAGAAGTATGCATACCATGGGTGATAATTAATTTGTAACATTAAGATACTCAAAGGTACATTCCCTGCTGCTTAATACAAAGAGCGAGGTTCTATTTCAATGTACCACCATAACAGTTTGGCTTCTACCAGTGACCGGAATCACGGCACCAGGCCTTTGGAGGCTGCTCTCTATGTAAAATACTTGTACCTCTCCTGCCATAAAGTCCATTTGTAGGTCCTGCAAAATCCCAGGTAAATGAAAAACCCACAGAACCCTGACAGGCCCAAGCAATAACAACAGATCTATTCCCTTACCTTTCCCCCACATTCTACCCTTTCTCTTTTATAAAGGAAAATGTCTTCAGTCTTATCAGTTTCTTTTCACAAACACCCTGCATCATGTATCCTCAAGAGGCCCATCCACTGAAGGCAGAATGAAAGTGTTTACAGATGGCAGAAAGAGATAACGTGGAGGACACTACCCCCAGAGCCTGCCCTATCACCCCCAGATCTAGAGACCTAAAGAGAAGAAATTCTAGTCCACAAAACCCCAGTCATGGCTTTAGTGAGGAACTGAAAGTAAATCTGAGGGAAAGAATGAAGAAGACAAAAGATGTTTAAAGATTCAGGCTAGAAGAAAGGATTAGACAGATAAGTACCAACTACTGCTTTTCAAAGTCAGACTTCACACAATTCAAGTGCAAAGAAACTGGCCTCTTAAATTAAAAAGAACTCCACACAAGGAAAAGCAACACACTTTTTAAAAGATGTTTTAAACCCAGGTGGCAAACTCCAGTTGGCTTGTTCACTAAAATAAGTATAAAAATAAGTATATAGATCCCATAGGTCCAGCGAAAAACTATATGACCAAGGATCACAATGTTACTGGACTCAAACCATTTCTAATTTATGGCATCGCTAATTCCTAGGGCTGTCATTTCTCTGTAGGAACTCGTAACCAAAAAGAACTATGGTACATGATTTCATTCTAAGGAGATTCCTTTTAAAAAGATCAGGTGATTTTTGTGTTCAGAGAGGGGTGGTTAAGACATGACCAGGAATTGCAGGTCCCAGTGGGAAATGGAATTAGAAGAACTAGGGCCGTGTTCCCATCACACAAGAGAGACATCTGTTTGTTGGGCTCCATATTTTTCCAAGTACGCACAGTGGCCACAATCGTTTACATTTCGTGAAGATGTAAATGAACACCAGGACCGTGTAGGGTCGCCCGACGTGCTCCATTCATGTCCACACTGGGCCCCATTCACATCTGGTAGCACAATCCCAGAAGCCCACCTAGGCTTGTGACCTGTTTTCTGAGCACGTTCACTCTGGGAAGTATACTTACTCAAATGTGCGCTGAAAGGTATATTTACTGTGTTCAAATTTCAGATGAGCAGAGGGGAAAGAAGTGTTTCCTGTATTGTTTGTGATTCTTTACCTCCCGATGAAAGGGGTTATATCAAGCTCCTGGATTTCCCAGCCTGAGTCATTAAAACACCCCGCTGGAAGGTAGCTTCTCATCTACCTTGACTTTTCTCCTGAGACAAGTATTTGTTCGTATCAATCCTTGAGGTTGTGGGGTTGTTTTTAAGCATAAATAATTGAAACACTGTGTGATACCATGCTAAAAACTGCTCACCACTGCAAAACTGTAATTATACATACCACAGCTCAAATCACTTCTGTTATGTACCTTTCAATGCGTCTTTCACTAACAAAATCACTCACACCTTTTATCATCTTTGGAAAGAGATTACAATTACATTTCATTAATTTCAGATACTGGTTTCATATTCTGCTAATTGACTGAAGTCACTTTTATTGTAAAATGAACTATCAGTCAGAGAACCATGCAATGGCCAGCATACAGAATTCTGAAAACAACTTAATTCGAATCTGATACGCACTCCTTACAAACTCGGGCAGGTCACTGGCTTCTTTGAAGATGAGACTACCCACATCACTTCCTATGTACCTCAGGTGAATTCAAAGGATCAAATGTGAGAACGTCTTTTATACCCTAAAATCCTATACAAAACCATAAAGGACTGACAGATTGCACCACGTAAACATTTCGCATTTCTGTATGGCAAAAGACAAAGGTACCGCTGTCAAATGATAAAGTAGAAGGAATTATTTGCAACACGTCTGACAAAAAACTAACATCTCTAAAGAACTCCAGCAATCGGATATAGCAAAAGAACTCAAGAGGAAAAATGAGCAAGGAACAGAAGAAATGCAAATAAATGCAAACATAGGAAAAGGTGTTCAACCTCATCGGTAGGCAGAGAAATGAAAACTAGATCAATTTTGCCAAAAGTTGGTGATAGTTAATATTAAGAGTTGGTAGCACTGCCAGGAAATAAACATTTTTATCGATTGCCTTTTCTTTCTTCTTATTTTAAAGGGGGAACATCAAAGTCTACACAATCTTCTGGAAATATAAATAGCAAAATGTTATTCAGATTTTAAGTCTGATATCCTTCAATCAAGGAGTCCCACACATTTAGTATTTAGTCAACTGAACTAAAAGCACCAGTATTTAAAAATATATATAATACTTTGGAATTATTTCCCTCTTACTGTTTAGAAGAACAGAAAATGGAAATGTGGTGGTCAATAGCAGAAACACTGAATAAATCACAGTTGGTCTCTCTGTAAAATATTATTTAGTCATTAAAAATAATGAGTTCTATATCCCTGCATCTACTGATTTCAAACTATATCCAAGATACGTTTAAATGAAAAATTCAAGGTAGAGAATAATGTGAATTGGACTATCATGTAAATGGGATTATCTAGCATATGTGTGTGTGTGTATGTATGTATGTATGTATGTATATGTATGTATGTATATATATATATATATATACCACATAAGATGTAGAAGAAATATATCATAACGTTAACATTGGTCACCACAAAAGTTGATGGGGTCGTGTGTATTTATGTGCACATGTGCGTGTATGGGCTGACTGATTTATAAAAATTCAATGTATTACTTTTATAATAAAAAAACTGCAAGATAAAATCAATAATTAAGACCAAATAAAATTGATCATAATTTGCTTAGTATTGGAAAGAATATATGCAAATTTGTAAATGTAATAGAAATAAATAAGGCAACATTGCCATATCCTTTTTTCCAACAGGAAGAAAATAAATCTACCAAGAAAATTAACGTATAATACAATGAGTTCTACATTGGATGCTTTGCAATACACAATCTCGCAATCCCTTGTCCCAAACTTTTACCAGAAGTACAAGTAGAAAGGTTAAGCTATGAAACCTCATGAAATGCATCACTTATAGACACATAGACATCACAGATATTTATTCACATAGTCTCTCTGTCTCTCTCTCTAGTGAAGGGGAAAGAGGCAAAAGTTAGAAGACAGGCACCTAAGTGCTCAGGTTGAGGGCAAGGGATGGTAACAGTAGCCACAGCAGACATTAATAATCAATCACCACACTGCTCTGAGGCGCTGAGGGCAGCCTCAGAATTCCACCACCACCTCAAAGCTGTAAAGCAGAAGAAACCTATCGGCCTTCCCTGGCTCTGAAAGGCAGATAGCCTAACTGACAGTGCTGGCAGAAAAAAAGAAGCCAAACCTGAGCTGATGGTGAGATGCATGTCTCTGCCTCCCCTTTCTTACTCCAGCCCTTTAAGAGCAAGCTTCCAAAAGTACTCCCTCAATAAATACTCCTAACATCTCATTCCTGATCTGCCTCCAAGAGAGGCTGCAATGGTATAGGTTTCGAGGCTGTGGAACAATAAATGTCTGCGTCTGGCAGCTGATCTAAAATGCCATTAATATAAATGCTTTCATCCCAGAATAGGTTTTTCTTAGAAGTTTGTATATGGCAATAGCATACAAGCTGGGAACTGGCATTATCAGATACTTGCCCTTTGACAGGATGATATGTTCTCCTTACTTTAAACCAGTGTTTTCAAACCATGACCTCAAGACTAGCGGCATCAACACCACCTGGGAACAGGCTGGAAATGCAAATCCTCAGACCTCACCCCAAAATAGACGAGTCAGAAACTCTGGAGGCAGAGTTAGAGTCCTGCTCATTTCTTAACAAGCCCTCCAGCTTGTTCTGACTCTGAAACCCACTAAAGTTTCAGAACCGCCACCTCAAACTCCCCGTGTAAAAACTGCAGTTATGTGAACACCTGTTTTTATCGTGCACACCTGCAAAATTTGATAGTAACAGTATCAAAACATGTAACGCCATTAAGTAAAGTTCACTTGCTCCTTTTCTTTTTCAAATGAAGCTGAATTTGTTTTCGAGAAACTTTGTTTCTAGAAGTTAATATGTGAGGTTACTAAAATAGCTATCACCCTTACCAACATTGCTTCTGGTTTTACTGTCCCAGACACAAAGCATAAAACCTGACCAAACCGCTCCCACACTAACCAGTAGTTTGTAGAACCTGCCTTTTGACTAGAACTCCTGCTGCTGATGGCATTTGCCTTTTTTGCATCACCAGTTGTAAAATGACTTGACTGTACATAGTTACTCCACTGTAGAGGGCAACAAACACAAATGATCTAGCATCTACTGTACATAAGATACCATGTTAAGAACAGCAATTGAGGCCCTCATGGTAACAAATTGACAAACTAGCCAGAGAAAAGCCGGCAGAATGTGTCCGGCTCCAAGCCCTCCACCCAAAGCTGTTCTCAGCACCTTCCATGCCACATGCTATTTCCCAGCTTCCTTTGCAGGAGAGTGGGCACAGGAATAGTTCTTGCCAATAGAATGTGAGAGATGGCGTGAGTTTAAACATCTTTGGCTTTAGACATCAGAGATACGTCTCCTTCTGTCCTGCTTCCTGAAATCTGAATGTTGGTGGCCACAGAGCTTTTCCCATCATTCACAGGACACCAATGTGTCAGGGAATGAGGCAAAACTACTTAGAAGGAACTTAGATCTCTGAAGGACCACAAATCCCCCAACCTGCCCTTTAGCGCTTACATACATAAAAAACAGAATCTTGCTGTTTAAAGCACTGTCTACTTAAGGTCTGTTACAACAGCGTAGATTAGCCTGACTCATGGACTACATAAATCTTTCTCTACTGAGTGGTACACAGTACATAAGGGGATAAGGAGAGGTGGTCCCTCCGCAGAGGGGACCATAGGGAATAGAAAAGTTGCAGGAGCACAGTGGTGGAAAAATTGAGTCCTCACACCCACCTCCACTAAGTAAAGAACAGGGAAGACTTTAGAGACTGTGTGGCGTTAATTTCCTAGGGCACAGGGCTGCCTCTGGTATTGTGTGCGAGTCATAGTGCCATTCACAGAAATGTCAGGTCAGTGGCCCTACTTACAACTGCAGTGGTTCTGAACCATGTCAAAAACCCTATAGACCATCCACCCAAAAGTACACGTGCAAAAACTGTGCTCGCACATAAACATTTTCAGACCATTTTGAGGGACATGTAACCTTCCCCCCGAAGTTCATGCACAGACCTCCCACCCCCACCCCCATCCCGGAATATAAAGGTCCTATGGTTGGGGGTATGTCTGAAGAAAATCAAACTCATAGGTATTCCATTCCAGAGCTTTCACACAAGAAAATGATGCACCAACAAATGTTACTAGGTATGTTGTGTTATGTACCATGGGAACATATCATGTCATGGCAAGAAAATACAAAATGGAAGCAAAGCCATTAAGAAAGCCAACTGTAGGATTATCCATAATCCCCAGCTCCAAGTCTTTCTACCTCTGGATGTTAGCCCCGCCCTGAATCTCATCTCCTGATTCCTACAAGGCTTTTCCAACACCACCTGTGAACCACATGAAGAAGGAGAAAGGGGTTCTTTCCCAAAAGCTTGGAGACGAATGTTTACACTAAATAGGTCTTCTGATTATGGCCAGCACAAAAGATATACCAACCTTTTTTTTTTTTTAATTGCGGTAAAACTGACATATAACATCATAGTAGTTTCAAAGGTACAACATGATGATTCAGTATCTGTAAATATTGCAAAATAATCACCACTGTAAAAGGCTAGTTAATATCCGCAACTTTTTCTTTCTAATCACATGTAATCCAATCTGATAGGAAGCCTCACACACAAAAAATATATATACAGGAAAGCATAAAACTCCTTATGTATACATTCCCCAATATTTTAAATTACAGTTAATCAGAAAGCTTCCATCCTACTCTGACTGTGTTCATTTCTTGGCTTACCTCCAAAGCTTTCATTACCTGTCAGGTCTCCCCGGTTATTACTCATTGTCTGTGTCTCAGAAACATTATTTTATTAAATAATTGTCATGCCAAAAAGGCATATACTACTATAACAGTTTATTTGCTAGGCCAAGCAGAAACATCTATTTCTTTTTTGTCAAAATCTATTATAATGCTCTATTGCCTACAGAGTGTATACAATCATTTCCAGATACATCTGAACCAAAAAAAAACCAATCTGTGTTTCTCCTAACAGGGTACCAAGTAGTTGCAATACTGTAGAAAGATTATGTGGGGATCTTGAATTGGTAACAGATTTCATCTGAACTCTGTTTCCAAATATCATTTTAGCAGGTTCAAAGGGCAGGCTAAGAGGTAAAAAATAAATAGATAAATTGCAAAAAGGAATATATATATATATACATTGTTTATGATATTATGAAATAATTGAAATGTGCTCTAATAAACTCAATTCACACATGTTAAGTATCAACTAAATTTTCAGTAATATGTTAGAAATTACTATCCAGTTTAAGAATACATGTTCCATGTTATTAACTAGACATAAGAAATAATTATACTTACATGTTATTTGTATTTTTAACTAATCTAATTCAATTGATTAATAAAAACTTATTTATTGCCCATGTGCTACTACAGAATTTTAAAAGCTCATAGCCTAGTGCAAAATAATGCTTATTGAGTATTATAATGTCATTAGAGTTTGGGGCAAATTCCCTTAGTGCCATAGAATGGGGAGAATCTATATTAGGATTAAAAATACTGTATATATTATGTTGGTCAACAGTCACTCGCTACTATAGAGGGCTATAAAATCTGTATCAGAAAAGAATCTCACACACATATTTCATAATTCTAACCACTGAAAGGAGTTAGCACAGTGGTATCCCCGTAACAATGATTACAAAGAACACCCCAATTTGGGCTTCTAAATGCTACTTTCCAATAAAAGGAAGCAGGGCCCTTTGGAACATTGGTTGAACATAGGGTTGGGGTGGTGAAAATATCAGTTGCAATTGGATAACATCAAGGGGCGAGAAAATAAAGTCTGGGAGAAAAAAGATGGAAGCATGTCATAAGACACAGACGGCAACCTGAGGCAATTACCACAGGCCAAACGCTGGAACAATTTCAATAGCAAAATACACAGCGTTAGACTAACCCAAGTGCAATATCCAAGCAGCACATTGGTATAAATAACTAAATGAGTAAACAAACAAAAAGAGAGAAGGGACAACTTTTCCTTATAGAAGAATTGCAATCAATGAGAAGAAATAGGGGGAATGGATCATCACCATCAGAACATCACAGTGGTAATGCAGCCAGCAAACCACACTGACAGATGCTAAAATGTGTGAGCAAAAGTTTGAGAAAAAACAACATATCATGCAGTCACAAAAGTAGCTTTATAGGGTAAACCGGGATGGCTCAGTGGGTTAAGTGCTCACTTTGCAGCGCCGGGGACCAAGAATCGAATCCTGGCTCCGGTCCGCGCGGAACCATATGCTGAACTGGGAGCTCCCCCAGTTCAGTTCTCTCTCTCTCTCTCTCTCTCTGTCAAAAAATTAATAAAATAAATAAACTTTAAAAAACAAAAAAAAAGTTGCTTTATAGTAATGAAAGCTCACAGACACCCCCTTAACCAAGTGAAGGTAACACACCAATGACACATAGTGACAACAACCCTCCCTGGCATGGTGCCCGGGAAGGGCTCAGCAAGTGTGTGGTATCCTCCCCAATATATAAGCACACTGGGGAAAGCGGATGGCTCGGCAGGTTAAGCACTGACTCTGCAGCCCCAGGGACCGAGGATCGAATCCTGGCCCTGGCCCATGTGAGCCCATATGCTGAACTGGGGTGTGCTTCCCATGTGGGAGGCCCCCAGCCCAGCTCCTGCCCTATGTGGCCCCTGCCCACCTGTGTGGAATGAAACCATGTTGAAAACTCATGACATACAACTATGGAGACTGTTCTGGGCCCTCCCCCTTCTCTCTGTCTGTCTTTCTCTGTCTCTGTCTCTGTCAAAAACAATAAAATAAATGTTTTTTAAAAAAGCATATAAGCACAATCTAATCATTAATATATATGCACACATGCACACACACACATATCATACAAGTCCCAAATTGAGGAACATTCTACAAAACACCTGGCCAGGACTCTTCAAAACTATCAAGGTCATAAATGACAAGAAAAGACTGAACAACTGTCCCAGGCTAGAGCCTAAAGAAACATGACAACTAAGTGCAGTGTGGGATCCCAGATCAAATCCTGGAACAGAAAAAGGACCCTAGGGAAATTCAAAACAATTCTTTATTGTACCATAATTGTTCTATGTTTATTTAAAATGTTACCATAAGGAAAAGCTGGACGAAGTATGCACAGGAATTCTTTTTCTTATTTTTTAAAACCTTCACTATATTTAAAATTATCTCAAAGTAAAAGTTTGGGGAAAGCAACAGAAAAAATGATCCCAATCACAGGAGCAACAAAATATTCCTCAATACAAACCTGACAAAAACTGCAATGTAATTATGGAGAACATGATACAATTTTATACAACGCACAAAAAAAGACAGATTGTAAAGAAAAATACACCAAATTCACAAAATAAAAAAAGCTAACAATTCCCAATAAGAGTTAAGACCAATTACTATTTTGAATTTAAAAGAGAGGGGTATTTTGATTTTGCTGACCCTGTAATACTCTTTAAATTAAATAATTAGTCCAGTTAATTTAACAGAAAGTTCAATCTTCATGAAAAAAAAAGATAAAGAAAAACAATGCTTTCTAAAAAATCAAATATGGTAAAAAGTTAGAAATACTTGTTAACCAAAAGAGATTTAGATTTGTATTTAAATTACAGACTTTTAAAATAAATATTTTCTAAAGACAATGTGGTATCCCAAACTGGATCTGGAACAGCAAAAGGACGTTAGTGAAAAAACTAAATACCTGTATATCTAAATAAAGTCTGGAGTTTAGTTAACAGTGATATGCCAACGTTAGTTTCACAGATTTTACAAAATACCATGGAAATATAAGACTTTAACAGAAGGGGAAACTGGGTACACAAGGACTCTCTGTACTACCTTTTCTGTAGATCTAAATTAATTCCACAATTGAAAGTTTATTAAATACAGTAGAGTCTCATGGGGATCAGTAGATGCTGGATAAATGTAAGTAGACTCTCCATTAACCAGAACGCAATAACCTTCAAGGGAGAGGGAAAAGAAGAGGAAGGAAGGGAAGATATGAATAAAAGAGAATGTAAATGGCAGACAAAAGATGTGAAGTGTGTGTGTAAACGGGAGACAATAGATGTGAATTGAGTTCAAACTCCCAAGCTGACAGAAGGAGGAATCATTTAATTGTACCTCAAATCCAACTCGCTACTGAGGCTTTTGGTTTAATACCATATTACAGTAACTCTGCCATAAAAGGAAGGTTTAACCTGCCAAAGAATTTTAAAAGTAGACACTCTGGGCAGGAAGAGAGAGTCGAAAAATGTGTTCACAAGTAATATGTGAAAATGTACTTAATGCTTTCTGTTCTTTAAATCAGTACTGAATCCTGGATTTAATGGAAGAGAAATCCCTTATTATTCATGTTGCCATAAGCAATTAAGACCAGCTAGAACTCATTAATTGCTGAAAAAACAGCCATAATATTCTCATTCTATTTACTGAACACAACTTGGTATTATTCAAGATTAGCAGCAATCTAAACGAAGAGATGGAAGAAAAGAATAAAGTAGAAAAATGTAAAGGAACTAAAGGGAGAAAGATACATTTAAATTAAGAAAAAATTATAAATTAATTCTGACTCACAAGCTTCATAACACTCTAATATCATGCTTAAAAAGTTTCTTCATTAAATCAAATGTAAAAATGTAAAACATACTTATCTCTAGAACTCCAAATCAAATTTGATACAAAAAATACTATTTTTCAGAAAGAAAGACCTACTATCACCACCAAACTGTCCATATTTTTCAAAGTATCACTGAAATAGAGGAACCAATTTCCCTACAGAAACTTCTCTGATAATTCACACTTCAAATAAGAGGGCCGAGGTCATCTCTTTCAGTTTTTGAAAGCCACCAAAAGAAATAACTTAAAGAATTAAAATAACCCTGTATTGTGCTTACAAATAAATTGAATATTAAAGCTTAAACATTATTTGGAAGAAAGCAATGACATATTTTAAAATGAGCTGTTTCTCTCTGAAATATTGCTACAACTACTCTGTACCACACTACTGACGTCATTACTCCTGAGAAGATACAGTTATTGCCTAGAAGTGTTGTTTTTGTAATACTCTATGGTGGCTCTGTTTTTATGAGTTCACAGTGACATCTACTCCCCCCTTGTTTCAAACATCTAGGGAAGCTCATGCCCTGCATGTGCTTCCAGGGGGAAATAGTAATCTTCAGTGTAGCATAAGAAGAAGGAAGGAACAAAAATAAATAAAAACAAGTGCTGACATCAAAATGACAACCAAACTACCGAACAGAACATCCGTCACTGAGAATCGCCTGAAGGATAGCTGAGTGGGACTCCCATAATTAAGGACATACCAAAGAAGTCACATTGAAACCAGTAGGAGGGGCAGAGGACAGAGATACAGAACAGGCTGGTCCCACACCCATGTGCAGCAGTTAACAATCGGGAGGGGCTATCTCAGCTGTGGAGGTCCCCCCCCGCCAGGGAATGAGGGGGTCACAGCCCAACACCAGGTCTGGTGCCAGGAAGATAAGTCCCCACAACTTCTGGCTCTGAAAACCAGCAGAGACAGTGGCTGAGTGAGGCGGAGGGCGCCTGGGGTACCTCTTCAAGGGCTTGAGCGTGGACTTACCCACTTATAGATTCATTTTACTCTGAGCCCCAGCCAGCACTGGGCAGGCAGCTACTGAAATGCTCCAGGGACACAGGGGACACAGGAAGGAACTGATGAATCAGAGGGCTGAACCAGCAAATTGGAAGATAAGGTAACAGAAAATACACAATCAGAACATCAAAAAGAAGACAGAATTTTAAAAACTGAGGATGGTTTCATGGGCTTCTGTGACAACATCAAGCAATAACAACATTTGCATCATAGAGGTACAAGAAATAGAAGAGAGAAAGCAAACTGAAAACCTCTTTGAAGAAATAATGACGGTAAACTTCCCTAAAGTGGAGAAGAAATTATAGATATACAAGCTCAGGAAGTGCAGAGAGTCCCAAACAAGATGAACCCAAACAGGCCACACTAAGACACATTATAATTAAAATGCCAAAGGTTAAAGACAAAGAGAGAGTCCTAAAAGCAGCAAAATAAAAGCAGTTAGTTACCTACCAGGGAGCTCCCATAAGACTGTCAGCTGATTTCTCAATAGAAACTTTGCAGGCCAGAAGGGATTGGCAGAAAATATTCAAAGGATGAAAAGCAAGAACCTACAACCACGTTATCTTACCCAGAAAAGTTATCATTTAATCAAAGGACAGATAAGCTTCCCAGACCAAAAAAAAAAAAAAATGCTAAAGTTCATCACCACCAAACCAGTATTACAAGAAATGTTGCAGGGACTTCTTCAAGAACAAAAGATCAAAAATACAAAAATGGCAATAACTACATATCTATCAACATTTACTTTAAATGTAAATAGATTAAATGCTCCAATCAAAAGACATAGGGTACCCAAATGCATAAGAAAACTTGATCCTTACATATGCTGCCTACAAGAGACTCACTTTAGATTGGAAGATACACACAGTGAAAATAAAGGAATGGACAAAGATATTTCATGAAAATGGGAATGGGGAAAAAAAAAGCTGGGGTACCAATAGTTATACCAGACAAACTAGGCTTTAAAACAAAGGATGTGACAAGAGACAAAGAAGAATCCAATAATCCCATTTCTGGGTATTTATCCAAAGAAACCCAAAACACTATACTTTGAAGGGACATGTGCAACCATATGTTCATTATAGCATTATATACAATAGCCAAGAAATACAGTCAACCTGGATATCCATCAGTGGATGAATGGATAAAGAAAAGGTTATATATATATATATATATTACATAAACACACACACACATACATACACACATGCATACATATATACAATGGAATATTACTCAGACACAGGAAAAGAATGAAATCTTGCCAACTGCAACAACATGGATAAACCTAGAAGGTATTATGTTGAGTGGAGTAAGTCAAACAGAGAAAGACAAATGCCACATAATTTCACTTATATGTGGAATCTAAAGAACAAAATAAATCAGCAAACAGAGACAAACTCACAGATACAGAAAACATTTGGATAGTTGCCATAGGAAAGGGCGATTGGGGTTATGAGTGAAAAGGGGGTCAGAATGAAGAAATACAACTTGAGAGTTACAAAATAGTCACGGGGATGTAAAGTATAGCACAGTAGACTCTCCTTTAACCAGAACACAAGCAACAAGCACTCTCAAGCAACCGACAAAAGCCAGTTGCTAAAGATTTTGCTGGTTGCTTGAGTTCCAGTTAAGGGAGAATCTACTTACATTTATTCATTGTCTACCACTACCCATGTGTACTGGTTAACTGAGAGTCTACTGAATAGGTAATATAGTCAGTAATATTATAATAACTATGTGTGGTGCCAGGTGGGTACTAGATTTATCAGGGTGATCACTTCATAAGTTATATAAATGTCTAATCACTACACTGTACACCTGAAACTAATATAATATTGCATGTCAACAGTAACTAAAACATAAAAAAGAAACTATTTAAAGAATAAAAATAAGTGTTTGTCTCATAAAATACTGTTTGCATCAAGACACAGAATTAATATTTTCCTTATTCTGGTTCTTTGATGACAATCTACGTAAACATCTATAAAATTGCTCCACAGTGTAACAGAAGAATGAAACCCTTTTGCCAGGTGGAATTTACTATATAAAATGAAAATTACCTTTCATATTTTAAAGCCAAAAAAACAGTAACTGTTGACTATATAAAAATAGCATTTTTTAAATAAAAGTATGAAAGACAATGACTGCAGTGTTGGGGAGCTGTCATGAATGAACCCCCACAAGTTTTACCAATGGTCTCTTCCTCTCCCATTCATAGGTGCCCAGCAAACCTGTGAGTGAGGTCCCTGTTGGGCACTCTGCTTGACTGAAGGTTCCTCAACTCCATAGCCTCTCTATCCCTGCCTATTTTCTCCAATGTACGTATTCCCAAAAGGAGACAAGAAGTTAAAACTTTTCCTCCTCAAAGGATTCCTGTGAACTGCTTAATCAGAAGGAAAAAGGACCCACTCAGGCTACAAAGGGAGCCAAGGTGTCCCCAACAAAGGCCACCTTCCAGAATGGGGAGGAGGAGAAGAAAGAATAGAGAGAAGAAAAAGAGGAGAGGAAGGAAAAAACATGAAGTAAGGAACCAAAGAAGAAAGACTAGAAAAAAGGAGCGGTCAAAAAAGTACCTAGCTCCTTAACATGTTTAAGTTCCACTAACAGAAAGACAAATCCAATTCTTAGGTTTCCTTTTTAAGTACCAAGGCTCTAAATGAAATTTAAAGCTCTTGTTTTCATTCCTCCTATCAAGTGTAACAGTATCCCCACTACACATGCTTCTTATTTCATTCATCTGTAAACCATTCCTGTCAACTCTCAAATGCAGGTCTAGTCAATCTCAAGGTCACTGCGCACACATGCTTCTCCGTTTAATAGGTTTGGGATACAACTCGTTGCTGTAAGATTTTTTTTTTTTTTTAGCTCTTTTAATGTGTCAGTCCAGGCTTTTAATACCTTTCATCAAACTATTACTCATAACTGGTCTCACAAGACCCATAGTAGTTGAGCTTGAAGGCTGACCCTCTAAATTTACATGTTGTGGTAGTCTTTGAAGACATTTATTGAAAATCATGGCAAGGACATTTGTACTGAGACCAAATAAGCATTATCTTTTGTAATTTTGGCCACGGCTCAGCAACGCTTGTAGGATGATAAGGTGGGAAGGGGTGAAGGCGGTTGCTGTAGACAAGCTATGTATGTTTAAGATCAGAAAACACTGTAATATTTCACATGAAAAATTTTATAAAGTGGGGAGACCGTGATGGCTCAGTGGGTTAGGCGCTCACTTTGCAGCCCCGGGGACCGAGGATCGAGTCCCGGACCCAACCCATGCGGGCCCATATGCTGAGCTGGGGAGTGCCCCCAGTTCGATTCTCACCAGGGCAAGACTCTGGCCCATTTCCTGCCCTGTGCAGCCCCTTGCCCACCTGTGGAATGAAACTATGTGGAAAAACCAATGATGTGCAACTATGGAGACTGTTCTGGGTCCTTCCCCTTCTCTCTGTCTTTGTCTCTGTATCTCTCTCTGTCAAGAACAATAAAAAAAAATAAAAATAAATTTATAAGGTACTAAAATTGTAAAAATCAAGTAAAACCAACAAATGTTTATTAGGCAATTATCCATAGGCTGTCAAGCACTCTGCTAACTGACAATGATGAAGTTGTTGTAAAATAAACTTATTGAAGTTCAGTGTCCATGCAAATAGAAAAGTGCAACAAATCATATGGCTTGATGAAGTTTCACTAAATCAACAAACCAGAGTAACACCACCAAGTTCAAGAAATGCAACATTACGGACACTTGCAAAAGAATAAAACTGGATAATTTTCTCACACAACATACAAGAATAAATTCAAAATGTATTAAAAATGTGAATGTAAGATCCCTAAACCATAAAACTCCTAGAGGAAAACATAGGTAGTAAGCTCCTTGACACTGCCCCTAGTAATATTTTTTCAGATGTTTCTTCAGGCAAGATAAACAAAAGAAAAAATAAACAAATGGGGGTGCATCAAACTAAAGAGTTTTTGGGGAAACCAAGATGGCTCAGTGGGTTAAGCGCTCACTTTGCAGCACTGGGGACCAAGGATCGAATCCCGGCCCTGGCCCGTGCGGACCCATGTGCTGAACTGGGGAGTTCCCCCAGTTCAGTTCTCTCTCTGTCTCTGTATCTCTCTCTCTCTCTCTCCCTCTCTCTCTCTCTGTCAAAAACAATAAAAACAAAACAAAACAAATTAAAGCATTTTTGCAGCGTGAAGGAAACAGTCAACAAAATAAAAAGACAACCTATTGAATAGGAGAAGATATTCTCCAATAATACACCTGATAAGGGGTTGATATCCAAAATATATAAGAAACTCATATGATACCAAAAATTTTTTCGATTAAAAAATGGGCTGAAGACCTGAACAGATATTTCTCTAAAGAGGACACAGAGATGTCCAATAGGCATATGAAAAGATTCTCAATGTCACCAATCATTAGAGAAATGCAAATTAAAACCAAGAGATATCACCTTTACACCTTTCAGAATAGCTATCATCAATAAATCAACAAACTGTAAGTGTTGGTAAGGATGTAGAGAATAGGGAACCCTTGTGCATTGTTGGTATGAATGTAAATTGGTACAGCCACAATGAAAAACAGTATGGGGGGGCTCCTCAAAAATTAAAAATAGAACTACCATATGACCAAGCAATTCCACCTTTGGGTGGAATTTATCCAAAGAAATGCAAAACACTAATTTGAAAAGACATATGCACCACTATGTTCAGCCTTATGTACTGTAGCCAAGATATGGAAGCAACCTAAGTGTCCATTGACAAATGAATAAAAAAAGATGTGGTACTTACGGTATATACAATGGAATATTACTTGGCCATAAAAAAGAACAAAATGTTGCCATTTGCAACAACATGGATGGATCTAGAGGGTATTATGCTAAGTGAAATAAGCCAGACTGAGAATGACATATACCATGTGATTTCACTTATACAAGGGCTGTCTGGAAAAAATCCAGCCATTGTCAATATAACGAGAATGGTTACATGGCTGGATACTTTCCAGATAGCCGTCGTATGTGGAATCTAAAATGAACACAAAAGAGGAACAAAGTCATAGATACAGAGAATAAATTGATGGTCTCCAGATGGGAAGAGGATTGTAGGGATGTATGAAAAAGGTGAAAGGGATTAAAAGGTACAACTTGCCAGTTATGGGGATATAAAGTACAGCATCGGAATTAGAGTCAATAATAGTGTAATAACTATGTATGGTGTTAGATAGCTAATAGCCTTACGGGGTGATCGCATTGTAAATTATATAAATATTTAATTCACTGTGTCGTACACCTGAAATTAACATAATATTGTATGTCAACTGTAATTGACAACTAAAAATAAATTTTAAAAAATGGAACGTTATAAGCTTCTCAGAAACCTGCCCCATGCCCCAGTGCCTCCCACCAATCCTATGCTCCTACAAACTCGACATGACCAAAGGTAGCAGGTCCTTTTTGTTGAACTTTATATTAACAGAACCATAGAATACATATTCCTTTATGCCTGGCTTCTTAAGCTAATGTTACATTTGTGAGATTAATTCATGTTGTTGAGCACAGCAATAGTTAGTTCATTCTCACTGATGTACAGAATTACATGATTCCACTGTAAGAACATTCCACAGTGTATCCATTCTACTGTTGATGGACAGTTTGGACTACTATGAATATCCTCGTACATGTCCTGTACATGTACCCACACATACATACGCACATTCCTAGGAGTAGAATAACTGGATCATTGGGTCTATGTTTAACCTTACTGGCAGTTTTCCAAAGAGTTTGCACCAATTTCCATTCCTACCAGCTGAGTGAGAGTTTCAATTGTTCCACATTCCCATCAACACTTTACTGTCTTTCTTAATTCTAGCCATTCTGGTGGGTGTGTAGTGGAATCACATTATAGTTTAATTTTCCTTTCCCCAAGGACTAATGAGGTTAGGCAACCTTCAGATGTCTATTGTACATTTCAGACACTCATATGAAGTATCTTTTGAAGTCTTTAGTCCACTTTTTCTATTGGGTTGGCAGTCTTTTCTATATTGATTTGACCAAATCCTTTATATACTCTGGATACAAGTGCTTGGGCAAAAGCTTTTTATCTATTTGGTATAAACATGATATACACACATGGAAATGACAGAATGGCGTAAGATCAAGGTTAAGATTATGACATCAGCTACAAGTATTCAATAAAGGATCCATCTAGGACTGCACTAGACAGGGAAGGGTACACAGAAGGTGGATCATCAAGAAATTAATCAATTGACAATAAGTAAAACAAGATAATGGAACAACAGCCAGAGCTTAAAAAGCCATGAGCCGCTAAATTCAAGTCAGAATGAGCCTTATTCATGGTGAACGTGAGTTGGTTTTTTTTCCTGAGGGTCAAGTCTTTATTGGGCATCAAACCGCTTGGATAAAAATAAAGGCAAATACAGGTGGGCTATGAGGTTACAGACAGATCTTGTTTATACTTTAAATATGTTATCTCACTTAATCATGTCAAGTCTAAAATATGGGTATTATCCCCCACTTACCAATGATGAAACTAAATAGCTTGCCTAGTAGCACAGCTAATCAGCAGATCTAGTTGAAGAATCGAGGTCTGCCTATTTCTAAAGCCTATGATTTTTTCAGTAAAGATTCTGTATTTCAACAAGCAAAATTTGAATAAGATTTAGTTTCTATCCTGGTAGAAGCTCCTGGGAAATGAAGCCAAAAACAGCAATGAAATGAGAACAATAAAGGCTCCACAACTTCATGTAGGTACTGCTTGTCTTCTAACATAATGCTTTTCAGAAAAAGTGCTCAAATTGATATCCAAGAGTCAAGATCTGAAAAGCCAATTGAAAGACTAAAGAACCACAATTCTAAAACAGTTTTATTTCAGAACATCATTAATTCTGTAGCTTTTTTGCATGGGGGGGGGAAAGACATCAAGTGAACATGTCTATGGTAAGGTATCCTGATTTCAGAAATGAGGAAAAGTGGTACACCTTAGCATCAAAGCACAGTCAATGTTATTAAGAGATGATCTATTCCCAGTGCAATGGAAATTTATTAAAATCCCTAATTATCTCCCACGTTTTTAGAAACAACCTTCAACAAAATAGTTCCGGCATTTGGAACATGTTCATTAATTGTGTTCTTTTGCTTCATCATTAAACAAGGCTTAAATTTAATGAGCATCTAATTGAGGTTAAAGGCTCATCCTAATGATTTCCATCTTTATCTCAATCACATTACAAGTATATGTACACCATTGTGTGTATATAAATATATACATGTTTATTCACACACACACACACACACTCACACACAAGGCCTTCCTATAACCTCAATTTAATTTTATAAAACAGAGTAATGCAATAAAATATAAGGGCTGTACAGAAAAAAATCCAACCATACATGCCTCTATTTTTCACATTACATGGCTGGATACTTTCCAGACAGCCCTCGTATTTAATCTATGACATAAATACATACAGCTGTGTAGACAGGGACAGCAGGCTACCAAAACCCACCTGGGAGCTGAAAGGCACCAGTATGAGAATCCCACGGCTGCTGTAACAAACTTTTACAAGCTTTCACAAACTCCTAGTTCTGGGGGCCGCTAGTGCAAAATCCATTTCAGTGACCAGAAATGAAGGTGTTGGCAGGGCTCTGGTCTCTCCAGAGGCTCTAGAGGAGAACTGTCCCTTGCCTCTTCCAGCTTCTTGGTGGCCGCAGGAACGCCTTGACTTGTGGCCCCTTCACGCCAATCCATGCCTCCATCTTCACATTGCCTTCTTTGCGTGTTTGTGACATGACCCTGTCCTTTCTCCTACAAGGGTACTTACGACAACACAGGGACAGCCCAGGACAGGGATCATCGCCTTATTGTAAGATCTTAACTTAAGCATATTTGTAAAAACATTTCTGGCATTCCAAAAAAGGGCAGCATTTACAGGTTCTAGGGATGAGGACATGGACTATCTTTGGGCCACCTCCCAGCCCACTACAGCAGCCTGGAGTGTTCAAAGTACTCACCAGTTATAATAATATACCAAAGCCCTAAGTGTAGAAAAGGGAATTTCGGTCTGTACTGTATGAAAAAGTTCAAGACGCACTGAAGTCCAATGTCCAGAAAAATCAAAGACCACCAGTGTCTTACTACAGACGTTCATGAGTAATATACCTCTGGCACAGACTTATCTACTCTGGCTAAACATTAAATCACCTGGAAACACTTGACAAGTACTGACACTAGGACCACCCTGGAGCCCACTCAGATAGAATCTGGGTGTGTAGCCAAAGTTTGGGTTCTTTTTTTTTCCTTTGCTTGTTTTGTTTTTAAACTCAGGTGATTCAAATGTGCAACCGAGGTTGAAAAATGACCATCTCTAGCAGGAGAAAGGAAAAAGTGGTTGGAGACCTTAACTGCACAGCGAAAGGCGTTTTTTGTTGTTGTTGTTTGTTTTGTTTTTATAATCAATTTAAAACAACCACTTTTGCTCTTCTTCACAAAAACAATTAATGAATATAAACTAGAAATCCAGTTGACCACAATCAAAAAGCCTTTTGTAAACTGCATATTCATTTTGAATGAATTTATACAGATTATCTCTTTTATTTATAGTATACATCTTTTTACCCAAACTTATTTTAATATATCTACTTATATTCTTATCAACCACTTGTTTCTCCTCCTGAAAAGAAAGAAAGAAAAAAAAAAATTCCAGGAATAATCTAGTTTTGTTTATAGCTGTCTTCATCTGTTTCTTCTATCTGTTGCACTGTTGCTTTTTTAAATACATTCTTTTCCTTGGTATTCATCAGTTTTTCTTATCTCTTTAAAGCACTGCTTATCTTTATGTTAATTCTTTGTCAGGACTTAATTAGGATTTCATCTTGCTAGCAGCCACTCTAATTCTATAGCCTCCTCATTGAAAAACAAGTTTTACTTCTTATTTATCTTCCCCTAAATGTACTCACTCCTTTTTTCTGTCTTGCACTAGCAATACCAATTTCAACCAATTTCTAAGACAGGAAGTATGCTAATAAATGTTTAACCGCATTTTACATCAGACTAAGAAATGGTGTCGTTTTCAAAATACGAAATATATAAAACGGTAATTTAAAACAAGTTTTTAAAAGCTCTGAGAATAATGGTTTGATGTCCCTTTTCATATTCCCCCATAAGGCCTTATCTGTTTAACAATCTGGGTGAACTACTGATTCATAGGAAACATACATGTTCGTATAGTATGTGAAAAGTTAACACAGTTGTAGCATATGGTACATAATTTGAGCCAACCTTTTCAACTGATTTCATGAGTTTGTCTTAGATCATTAAAATTCCTAAAGTCATCTTAATATGCTGTATTCAACTGTTACTACATGAAGTGTAGATTTTCAAGGAGTATATCTGTGAAAATTTTGTAAGGCACGTCTTTGGAAGGTTGCTATAGTGGAAAAATTATTCCAACTTTTATAAAGGAAGTACGGCAAGTAGCAAAGGCAATGATGGGGTGGGGGGGTGGGGGGAAACTCATTAGTGATTGATCCACCTTTAGAGTTTTCTAACCCCTGAGAAGACTGAGGAAAGGTCCAATTGAAATGATGATCCTGTGTTTCTGCTCCAGTCCTATATGCAAGCTCCCAACCAGGTCATTTCAAATAATTTAAAGTTTAAAATTAGTTATGAATTGAAAGAATGATATGAACAGTTCTGAGCTTTGGTCTCATTGCCCTTTATTTTTACCCTGTTTTGTCCTACCTGGATGAATAGAAAAATGAGAGTTGGAATTAAACGCAGACAGCATTCTGAAGAGCCCTCTCAATAGGCATCTGAAACCTGCAAGTACTCATAAAAACTAGAATTAAAAAAAAGTTATAAACCAGACACTAATCATGGTCTACACAAACAAGAATGTGTATTCCAAAACACAAATACAACGTCTTTCACAGCCATGTAAACGTTAGCAAAGGAGGTCCGCAGCCACCGCACTGTTAACCAGCTCTTCCCCCAAAGCTCTCTCTGGTGCCAAAGAGGCCAGAAGCTGCAACGCTGTTACAGACACAACCTATCTTCAATAGAAACCAAAAGGAGGAAGGAAATGCACATCAAAATATATATACATATCTATTTATCAATCATAAAATATTTGAGTAATGGGAGACAAAGTAGTCACTGAGAGAAAACCACATTGCCTCTGCAAGAACAGGATGCAAGGCGTGCATTTAGGATTGCAATGGGTGCTGAAGGGTGCTGAAGAAGCAGGGTAGAGTAGAGGTGCTTACGAAAAATTTAGCTCAGTGCAGTGACCTAATTAGCTCAACTCCTACAAGCTCCACATCCCCAAAGATACCACCATGCACTCAAAAAGTGATACTAACGAGTGTTAGAAACCAACAGAAATGAGAGGGTGTCCATCCCAGCTAGAAATATCTGAGCAAGGCATAAACTAGGCCCAATGAGGTGGCTTTTTAATCCATCAGGAGTCAGGCAGGGTTTTGTGGTGCTATTACTAACCAGGGTGTTGTGGTAGTGAGAGGGGAACGCCTCAAACTTTGTAAGGATGTTGTTCACTTATTAAATATAAACAGCTTTTAAAAGTCCATCACAGGTATATTTCTGACCGTAATTTTTAAAGGGAGTTTTTTGTGTGTTTTTTTCATAATGTAGTCAAACAGGCAAAAAGCCAATCAATCCATTAGAAAAATAAATAAATAAATAAATCAAAGAGACAGAAATCTATGCTTTGTCATTAATTCAGCCATGTAAAGAACAATACTTCTAACATCTTTTTTTTTTTTAACTGAATAGCATAGCAGATAAATGCATAGCAGAACAGACAGTGAAAAATGCCTTCGTAGTATTCCTCCTACAAGTGGGTTATAGCTCAGCCTGGTGGCTCATGCCACGTTCTGGGAAATAAGCAAGTGCCCCAGGTTTCAGCAGCACATGCACTGATTAAAAGAAGGAGCTTCATCGTGAAAAAAGCCACATCAGACTCTGGATTCCGACAGCTACCACTTGGCAGAAAGAATACACTGTGTTTATCCTACCCTTTCTCCCAACCCCTTAACCATGAGAATTTCATAAAAAACCACTATGCTTGGTAGTAAATTTTAAATACTATCTATCCCTGTGGTTCTTTGAAAAGAGTCCACTAGGCCACCGAGCCACAGTTAGCTTAGAAGAAAAAATGGACTGAAGGGGAGGGTCATGCCATAGACGAGACAAAGAAACCCTACTTCCTGCTTCCCCAACGTTTTCATCAAAGCCCCTCAAATTTAAATTAGCTCTTGAAGGCAGATGAGTCTTCCTGAAGGGCAATGTTTTCTAGATAGACCTGTTCTGTTTTGTTTAATAAAATCTGTGTGCATTTTTTTTTTCTTTAATTACAAAATTACTGTAAACTATACAGACAAGGCTACTTCTTTTCGGCGGAGTATGCGACTCCTCCTGAAGGTGGTGGCTGTCTTAACTGGAAAAACAAAAACAAGGCCCACAGGCACGCACTATGCAGAAAATATAAGCGCTACATTTATAGACAGGGGCAGCTTTGTAGAACATTTAGGATCGGCGGCCCCAGTGAAGAACAGCCATCTGGTTCTTCACTTAGAACCAAGGTTGCAGCCTCACAAACGTCCAGGACCTGTGCCCTGGATGGCCTGCTGGGAAGCCACTAAGGAGCCACCAATTCTTTAAGGCCATATATGAGGTGTTCAACAAATGCATCCACGTGCACTTACCTTTCTGTTAATTGAAGACGTTAAAAATATGACACATTCCAAAATGGCTTGGAAAAACCAGTGAAGCACTCGATGTTGTTACAGCTGGGCAAGAGACTGCTTAGATTCAATATGTATACATACGACCACAGAGGACAGTGCCATACACAGGTGTGTGTCTCCCTTGATTTCAGGGATATAAGCTACAAAAGGGAAGAGATTCCATTTGTCTGGAATAAGGGGAGGAGTGATTTTTAATACGTTGGGGAAATAGACCACGTAAGGAAACTATGGGTTACATTCCTTTTGTACAAGGAAAAATATTTTAGGCCCCGTATCTTATCTGAAGAATGCTTTTTTCTTCCCTAGAGATGATCATCTTATCATTCACAAACATCTTGCATCATAAGCTCTAAGACATGATTTTTGTAATAAAAGAACACTTGAGATTTTTTGATTCATTTACAGCTTTAAAAGGGGGGTGGGGTGGGGGAGGGCAGGAGAGGCCTGCCACTTTATATACGTACACCTCAAACAAATCCTAGGTTCCACTGTAAATCTCATGTTTATTTTTCAAATATTGGAATAATTCAAATATAAAGCCGCACAAGTTATAAAAGTTAAGCATAATGAAAGCACCAGGAAAATGAAATTTAAAAGCTCTACCATTAAATTCACAAACTTCAGATCCTTCAGCTGATTTACTGCAATATGAAATAAAGTCTAAGCTGCAAAATTTATTTGACAGTCATGGCATATTATAAGCACTCCAATAACAAGGCGTCATCATGGTTTATGCTGTTCAAATACATTAATCTTAATCTTACCCTAGGTTTTATGCACACATTTAAAAAACTAATTACAAGCCAGAAGACAAATGATAAACTGTATGGCAGCATTTACAATATCTCTTAATATAAATGTGATGTTCGTATAATCATTAAAAGATCTGGAAACCCCCACTGACCTATGAAAGTACAATCTCCTATTACTCCATCTGGGTATTAAGAGTTCTTAAGGACAGAAATAATGTGTGCTCCATTTGCTCATTATTTCTGATGGAACTAGAAAGGTTGGCCTTTTCGAAACCCAACCATTGAGCCAGTGTTCTAGTTTTTATTTTTAACATTCAAAATAATAAACACACATACAGCACTTAATATGTGCCAGGCACTGTTTTTCATTCACATCTCCCTCAGAACATTCCTGTGAGGCAGCGTCTGACATTAACTTCATTTTACATATGAGAAACTGAAACAGAGGTTAAATTGCCTACCTGGAATTCACAGCTTAGTCAATGGTATAGCTGAGATTCAAATCCACGCAATCTGGCTCCAGAGTCTTAACCATGTTTCTAGAGCTATTTTATACTATCCCAACCTCCCTCCCGGCCTTCCCACCTCCATCTGAAGATCAGAAATACCTGAAGAGGCAAACATTCCTAACTAAATCCATACCATCTGCCAACCCACCCCCTCCCCCAATAAGTAGATTCACGTACACAAGTTGTTCCAAACATGCCTGAGAAGAAATTCCCTTACACCTCTGAAAAAGAGATATTGGATAGAAAAATGCAAAAGTTATAAACTAAAAAGAATGAGAGAAGGCTTTGTCAATAGAGTTTTCTAAACAACCCAAGTCTGACCCTGATAAAAATGAATAAAATCAATGCTTTTTAAAAACTGATACAACAGGATATCAAAAGTGTTTGGTACAGGCTTAGCAAAAGACATACAAACCGATGGAACAGAAGGACGGGTTCAGAAATAAACCTTCAGGTATATGGACAAATGATCTTTGAGGGCCAAGACCACACAATGGGGATAGGACAATCTCTTCAACAAATGGTATTGGAAAAACTAGATATCCACATGCAAAAGAAACATCATAGGGGAAGCCAGGATGGCTCAGTAGGTTAAGCGCTCACTTTGCAGCCTCAGGGATCGAGGATCAAATCCTGGCCCCGGCCCATGTAGACCCATATGCTGAACTGGGGAGTGCTCCCAGTTTGGTTCTCACCGGGATGAGACTCGGGCCCAGTTCCTGCCCTGTGCAGCCCCATGCCCACCTGTGGAATGAAACTAAATTCATGTGGACAAACCAATGATGTGTAACTATGGAGACTGTTCTGGGCCCTCCCCCTTCTCTCTGTCTCTGTATCTCTCTCTCTCTCTCTATTTCTCTCTCTGTCAAAAACAATAAAAATAAATCTTTAAAATAAATAAAAAATAAAAATAAATAGAAAAATAAAGAAACATCATATACAAAAATTAACTCAAACTGAATTAAAGACTTGACCTGAAACTATTAAACTCCTAGAAGAAAACTTAGGTGAAAAGCTTCAGGGCACTAAATTTGTCAAGGATTTCTTTGATGCAACACCAAAAGCAAAGGCAATAAAACAAAAAATACAGATGTGACAATATCAACTTCTTCAAAGCAAAGGAGACAATTAACAAAATGAAAAGGCAACCAACTAAACATAAAAAAAAATATTTCCAAACCATGTATCCAGTAAGAGGTTAATATCCAGAATACATTTTTTAAAAAAGTAAAAACTCCTATCTATATATAATTCAATAAAAAAAAAATTTTTTTTAAAGGTTAAATATGGGCAAAGGATTTGAATAGCCATTTCTTCAAAGATTCAACAAGCATATTGAAAAGTTCCTCAAAATCCCTAATCATCAGGACACTGTAAATCAAAACCACAAGGACCCATCATCTTACACCTGTGAGAATGGCCACTATCAGAAAAAAAAAGAAAACAATAAATGTCGGCAAAAATATGGAGAAATCAGAACCCACGTTCACGGTTGGTGAGGATGTAAATTGATGTAGCCAGTATGGAAAATAGTTCCTCAAAAAACTGAAACTAGATCTAGCATATGACTGGGAATCTCACTTTCAGTACATATCCAAAAGAATGGGAAGGAAAAGATCAAAGATATCATTTGCACACCCATGTTCTCTGTAGCATTGTACACAATAGCCCAGAAGTAGAAGGCACCTGAATGTCCATGGATGAAGAATGGATTAAAAAAAAAAAAGTGTTGGGAAAGCTGGGATGGCTCAGCGGGTAAAGCGCTCGCTTTGAAGCCCTGAGGACCGAGGATCGAATCCTGGCCCTGGCCCATGCGGACCCACATGCTGAACTGAGGTGTGCCCCCAGTTCAGTTCTTGCCCGGGCCTATGCGGGAGGCTCCCGGCCCAGTTCCTGCCCTGCCCAGCCCTGTGCCCACCTGTGGAGTGAAACTATATGGAAAACCAATGTCAACTATGGAGACTGCTCTGGGGCCCTCCCCCTTCTCTCTGTCTCTCTCTGCCTGTTTCTCTCTGTCAAAAATCAATAAAATAAATCTTTTAAAAAAAAAAGTGGGGGATGCCAGGATAGCTCAGCAGTTGAGCCCTTGCCTCGCAATCATGAGGTTCAATTCCCGGCCCTGGCCCGTGCAGACCCATATGTTGAACTGTGGAGCAAATGGTAAGCACAGGGATGGCACGGTGGCAAAGACTCTCACCTCGCATGCGGGAGGCCACCAGTTCAGTTCCTACCCCACATGGCCCCATATCTACCTGTGTGGAACGGAACTATGTCACAACTGATGATGTACAACTATGGAGACTGCTCTGGGTCCTCCCCCTTCTCTCTCTCTCTCTCCTTTTTTTAAATGTGGTATATAAATACAGTGGAATATTATCTTCCTTTGAAAGCAAGGAAATCCTATCAAATGCTACAACATGAATGAACCTTGGGGTCATTATGATAAGTGAAATAAGCCAGTCACAGACAGACAAATACTGTGTAATTCCTTGAGATATCTAAAACAGTCAAACTCATGGGGGATCAGAAAATGAATGGTGGTTGCCAGGGGCTGGAGGGAATAGGAGGGAGAGAGAGTAGTTAGGTGGGTGTAGTCATTATTAGTAATAATAAATTAATAGTAGTAATAATAATAACAGCTAACACGTGTGTCACCAACTCTGGGTCAGGAATTGTTCTAAGCATATATTACATATATTTGACATATACTGTTTAATCTGTACAGTAACTCTTTAAATCATTTATGATCCCCATTTTGAAGATGAGAAAGGTAAGGAAAGAGTAGTTAATGAACAAAGGTCACACAGGTGATTGGCAGAACACCTGAGATTTGAACCAAAATTGTAACCACATTGTAACCACTACAATGTACAGCCAAGACTATCAAATTCACTTTCGCTGGTTTGAGAAGAACTGTAAGACCACTAACACTTGGACCTTCAAATCCCACCCAGAAGTAACAGTACTAGATGAAAACTTCTCACTTCTGTTCACCAAAGATGCCAAAAGATCTTTCCAATGTGGCTTTTGTCTCTCTTTCTAGCACATGTGCATAGGAAATCTGGCTCCAGAATGCTGTCAATACAGCCAAGTTTGGGAATGCCTACTCTACTGCACTCCCCACCCCTAGAGATTTCGTACAACTGAATGCTGATCCCAACAGGAATCCCATGACTGACCAGTGAATGACCTATAGGACTGTTAAGTGGGGACCTGTTTCCAATATCCCAAACTCCAAATCACTTTTAGTAATGGGGCCATCCATGATGCATGCATTGAAATCTCACCCGCAATTCAAAAACTCACGATTCCACTTTAGACAACAGTTCCAATCCCATGTACCAAGGCTGATGATGAATGGCCAACTGACTATTTCAAGTTTCATGACTATTATTTGATCCAAAAGCTCCAAACACTATAAGAAGGAGGTGTCTTATAAATAATGAGGCACCCAAGTCCGTCCTATGTCAGAGATGTGTATTTAACCATGGCTTTCCGCCCTGCTTGTTCTTAGTACATAACTCCCTCTTTTCTTCCACTTAGATTTCTTCCGTATTTTTTATCGTGTGTGTGTATGTGTATATATCAGTTATCTATGATGCTAAAGTTTGTTTAATATGTTGAGAAGTCACCTCTTAATGAATAACGCTGTTGAGAAAAAAAAAATACTCATGGAAATTTAATAGGTAAAGAGACATAAATCAACATCTTAGCTAAAATCTCCTAATGGTCTTAGCAGCCAGCAGACATGAGGATAAAAAAAGGAATATCCTGGATCCTTGAATTTATTTTTAGGCTTCCCAAGAAGAATAACATGTCTGGTCTAATTGCTAAGGTGCTCCCATACTTGATAATTCACTGTGCTTCTTTTTCTGGCCCATGCAACTATTTAAACCAAACCAACCATCCGCCTCATCCTCCTGCTCCCCAAAGTGACATTTCCTATTTTCAATTCTCTTTTGAAATTATTATAATGTATGGAACTTCATTCCCTGGGAAAAGTCCAGAAGACGTATCTTCTAATTAAAGGAATCTAATTGGGGTCCTATAAATTCTCCTGATTGGTCATGCAGTTAACAACCAGACTTTCCTATGACATTTCAATTCAAAAAAAATCTGAAGCTCAAATTGCTAGAACTCCAGAATGAGACAGAAATAAACTTGCTCAGTGACCAAGATGGTAGTTTTTTTTGTTTTTTGAAGATTTAATTGTTTTGAGAGACAGTGAGAGCAAGAGTGAAGTGGGGAGGGCACAGAGCAGTCTCCATAGTTGTACATCATCAGTTGTGACATGGCTTCATTCCACACCGGTGGATTTGGGGCTGCGAGGAGTGGGAGCCAAATTGGGGGCCTCCCTCCCACATGGGAGGCAAGAGCCTTTGCCACTGAGATAGGTGGTTACTAGTTGTGCCACAGTTCAGCACGTGGGTTGGCACGGACTAGTGCTGGGGAATCGAATCCTGGACCTCACAATTACAAGGCAAACACTCAACCTGCTGAGCTATCCCACATCCCCCAAGATGACAATTTCTGATTTCAGTAGTTAACATAGAGTTAATTATACAAAAATCAATTTTCATAAACTCCCAGGTGATAATACAAATCGTTCACCTAGAGGCCCCAAAACATAAATTCTATGAAAGGAAGCAAGCCACATAATTGTTTATTACAAGCTCTATTTTGACAGAATTTGATTTTTTAACCATTGATTCATTAATACACCAACCAACAGACAGGGTAACCATTGCAAAGTATTCACACAGTAGCGGACTTTAGTAACCTCCTAAAGTTGTTCATTGTTAAGTCTCTATTTGATCCCCATCCCCCTGTGTGCACATACAAACACAGCAACCTGCTCTGATAAAATCAAGTTACACTTGCTTTCCTCTCTCAGTTGCCAAGTCACCAAATCCACCCACCCAGATCCCCTAATGACTGAAGTTTATGGATTACTTATTTCTCATGTGTTTTTCCTGACACACTGTAACCACTTTCCTTTTACACAATTCTCATCAATTCTCAGAAGCATATTGTGGGAGGACAGCAAGGCAACAGAAGCAGAGATGTTTTCAGATGTTTCCCCATGACTGGAAGTCTTATTTGCAAAGAATACAGTCCTATCAGAGCCTTCTTATAACACTAGAAAAGGAAGCCCCTGTAGTTCTATTTAACATAGGACAAATAAGGTTAAGCAAGTTGCAGAAGACCACCCAGGAGATTCAAGGTAGAGTTCAGATGCCAGGTAGCAAGTGCTATCTTTTAAAAACTTTTTCTTTTCATTTTCTACACTACCAAACTGTTTTTTGAAAAAAAAAAAGGCGGGGGGGGCCTTTTAATTAAGGCTAACATCACTCAACATGAAGCAGAGTTAGCCTTTATATTGGAACCATCTCATCAACTCTGGACTTCTAGCAGCTAGACTCCCATTCCAGTTCTTATGGGGATAAAACGGGGGGAAAGAGAGGTTTTGAGAGTGAAAGGTATGAGAACAGAACCTACAAGCCCACACCTGGCGCAACATTAAGGTGAAGCTCTGCATTTCTGATAAACTTTTGTTTCTAAGGACCCAAACACAGCCTACCTTGGCATTCTTTACAAGCAATATACTCATGCATACATTGAGTGGCAGTGGAATTATTATCCAAATACAGCTTCGGTTTAGTTGAGAAATCGTTTTAAGAGAATGTTTAAGAAGTCAAAGCCAAGACTGCATTAGATATAAAAAAGCCCACCTAGTACCTACCTTTTCTCACCTGGCAAGATCCCAAAGACAAAGTCATTTTCAGTAATAAGCCTTATCAAAAAGTACATCCTAAATGTTATTATAGGCTTATGGAAAAGCTGCAAGCTGAAAAATAAAGGTATTTTTTAACAAAAGTTGAAAAACACACACAACAATATTCTAATAAAGGCCTCCTTTGTACTGGACATCCAGAAAGTACCAGAGAGAATCTGAGAATCTGACCTTTTATTATGTGTAATGGGTGGGTTTTCTTCACCACCAGAGGTCAGAATCCAGAAGGAAGTCCTTGTTTTATGGTCACACGTTCCTTATTTTAGCCACATACATCTCAAAGTCAATTTGAATGCCACTTTTTTAAAAGAGCCTTCAATTCTCAACACTAAGTGGAACTCTGTAGAAAAGAACTTCAGAGAGAGAGAAAACTATCATTTTGGCTGTTTCTTCTTCCAAAATACTTAAGAGAACTTATAATCACGTCCACAAAGAGGTGGCAAGCCCTTGTGCCTGAGCATACCTCACTAACAACAAAAGATGGCTGAGCGTCATACACCAAGCACTGGCTACGGTAGGTGCCCTGAAAATAATGAGTCAGAGAGAAAATTCCTCTACTCGGGGAGCTCACCAATTCCAGCTGATCTCAGTTCATCCACAACACTCAACAACACACACCAAGCACCTACTATGCACGGCCAACCTCTCCATGTGGCATGTACTCTGGCTACAGAGGACCCTGCTCATTTTCTTGCCTTCCTAATTGGAGTTTATGCCTTCCTTATGATCAAAAATTCTACTCCAACTATTAATGCTACTGCTCCCTGGAACTTCCTCAATGAAGCTGGTCAAAGTACTTGACCTTTTAAACACTCTTATCTTACAAATCTCGAAGACAGGAAACAAACTGGGAGGTTGAATTTGTAACTAAATTTTCAGAACTATGATAAAGGCTTTCCTAACTCAAGAAGACAGGAAACAAGCAGTATTTTTTAAACTTGTAACATGCAAATATAGACATTTTCACAACGCTCCTGGCAAAAGCAAACGTCTCCAGAATACTCAATTCTAACTTGTGGAAAATTTTACAAACTAGTATCACAAATCTCTGAATCACATATTTCTCTTTAGAGAAAAGTAAATCGGTTGTAAGGGCCTTGCAGCTTCCCATAACCTTTGAGGATGACAACTACTTTCTCCCACATAAAAACGTTCCTTTTCCTCTCTCTTCAGCTCTGATACTGTTTGGTCAAACTAAATAAACTTCACATTTATGATCTTTAACTAACATCACACTTTCTGCCTAACATTTTTCATACAACCCCCTCATTAAAGGGACATGAATGATTTCAATCAGACCAATTTCACTTCCTTATTCCAAAATTTAATTTCCTGTACGGTACCGCTTTCATTTTACCTTTGGAAAGAAAATCGCAGTTCACAATTTTTTAAAGACCCCTGTTCCCTATTATTTAAGAAAATTCATATCCTGGCAGCATATAAACTCATGCATGTTAGTGCACATTCTGTTATTCCTTTCTGACAGAGGACAGCTTCTCAGGCAGTCATGAAAACCAAGTGCCACATTCAAGCAACTGTCCATCCTTCAAACTCATTGTAAAAATCGCTGACCACCCAAAATGCATGAAATGAATAAAATACACTCACAACAGGTGAGGTATCACATGCAATAGGAAAGAAAACCAATGAAAGATGCACGTTTATTGGGCAAACTCTCCATAAAACAGACTTTGGTAAGACAAAGCTATTAGAATTATACTGCAAACTCTTAACTGATTTCATGCCTCTCACTCTGCTAATGGTACCTACTTTCCCTCTGTAACATACACAGGCGATGACCTCCAAATAGTGCATGCTTACAGCTGGTAAGGACATCTCCCATAGTCATGTACTTCACACAAGGCATTCTGTTTATTCCCCAGTGTGTGTATTCTTCGGGGGGTGGAGATGACTTACACTTGTATTTGTAACCATGTAATTTACTGTCCTGTAATGAAATGAGAATAAAAACGTACGACTTTTTAAAAAATGAAAGCAAATGCTCTGCACTCCAGGAACGGGGGCATCTAAATTAATATTTGCCAGATCAACTGTGGAAGAAGAATTTAAGACTGGAAGAAAATAATAATTTTAATCTGGCAAGACTGTAACTTCGGAGCAGAGGGCTTCAAATTCTTGCTCAGCTTTTTAAATGCATGCTGTATCAGGCTGTGGTTAATGCAAGAGAAACCACTCACAATTCCAATAGTGGGCCAACATTTAAAGAAGAGTGAGAAGGAAAAAAAAAAGAAAAAAAATACAATCTTTCCTCAGGATACTGAAGAATGAAGTATACAAGGGCGGTCCAGAAAGTATGCAGCCATGTAACATGAAAAACAGAGGTACTTATGGCTGGATTTTTTTCCGGACAGCCCTCGTATTTATGTACTCATTTAAAAGGTCTAAGATAAATGTATACATCTCAACTATTCCTTTCTACCTAATTAAAGAACTAGAACTAGGCCAAGAAGCTCACATGGTTAGGGTTGTGCTGAATCGAAGGACAATGACAAAAAGCATGTTAATAGCATTTCCATCAACTCCCCGCCCCACGCTCCCAGACCAGTCTTCTGAGGACAGCCTCTTCCTAAAGGTCATCTGATCGACCCCACAAATCATCTTCTTAATCTAAACATGAGTTGGCTTCTCTGGTTTATTTTCATGCTGAAAATAGCATTTTGGTTTAAAAATCAGTGTCTTCTGTATGTTGGATGCACACAAGTTCCCAAGCTACAATTTTAGAACCTAAAACTGAATTTTGGAACACACAGAACTGGGGAAATCTAAAACTTAAAATCTCACAGGTCTACTGCATCTGACAGCAACGGTCCTCAACCTGGGTTATGCATACCCTTGAAGGGGACATGAAAATTGTGTTCTAGAAGAAAGAAATGTCTCCATCTTCAGCTTCCTTGTGTCTGCTTTCCTAACAGTGACATGCCTGAGAATGTTACCCTTCTCTCACTTCAAGTACACTGCTCTCGGCCACACCCACATCTCGCCAGGGACATAAAACCTACAGAACACCAAAGAGAACCAATGGATAAAAACTGTCTTGGTATGAAGAAATGTAAAACAAACAAAGGCATCCTAAAGCAAGGAAACACATGCTTTTCTTTTGAAAGCCAGACTGCTTCAAACAAAACTAAGGGATCCAACCTTTGAGCCATCAGCCAATCATTAAAAATAATTTTCGATGACAGATCATTTTGTGAATTTTGCCCTGTAATTTCAGAAAGGGTACAAAGAACTGGATGTCTACGCTATAATACTCCCTTTTTCATCTTTGGGGGACAAAGTTTTCTCAGTGTCTGCATATATAAAAAAGAAAAACAGAAACTACAAGGGATGTCAAGTCTTTTATCAACTACCAAAAAAAAATGAGTACAGGAAGGAAAAAGCACCCATGTACTTTTTTAAGTGATGCATTTTTACTTTTTAGTTGTATTAAGCATCAGAATCTGTAATCTGTAATCATTATGTTGATCAACTCTGTTCCACTAATAAATGACAAGTTTGCACAATGACTTCTGGGGTGATCCTTGCAAGCACAATAAATTTTTATACATTTTTATTATGTAAATAATAATACATGGCAATTAACACAAGACTCCAAAATATGAACATGTATTAGAATAAAAATTTGGTGAGAAGGAATAAGAGTTCAAAGTTAACAGGAAAAGATAAGGTTCCAATTAAAGAGCTTGTGCAATAATTTTTAATGAATGAAGGCTAGAATGAAAATTAACTGTAGTTGATGGTATTGGGTAGGTTTAATTTTTTTTTAAGATTGATTTCCTTGTTTGAGAGAAGGGGTCTGTGTGTGAGAGAGAGAGAGGAAAGGGAAAGCGGGCAGGGCCCAGAGCAGTCCCCATAGCTGTACATCTCCATAGTTATACACAGGTGGATATGGGAACAGGCAGGGTGGGAACCGAACCAGGGGCCTCCTGCATGGGAGGTGAGAGCCTTCACCATCTAGCCATCCCAGCAGTCACCAGTTTCTCCAAAGTTCAGCCTATGGGTTTGCACAGGCCGGGGCCAGGATTCGATCCTTGGACCTCATGATCGCAAGGCAAGCGCTCAATCGCTGAGCTATCCCAGCATCCCTGAAAGGTTTATTTTTAAATGTAAATTTTTACAACATGCCTGAAATGCTGTCTTTTGAAACGATCTAAACTTACAATGATAGTTGAGCTCTCAGCCCAAGCTGTGAAGACTGCAAAGCTCCCTGGGTAGCAGTCTGGCTGTGCCCAGCAACGCTCAATGGAAGGAGTTCCAGCAACCTGCCTGGTCTCTCACTGACAGCAGCTCCTCAGTCCGTACCTGCAGTTGACTCTCAGGGACATCACCTCCTCCCTGAACTCTACACCTTCCTGGCTCCTCACCCCCACGGCCAGGAAGAAAGACCCAGGCCTCCTCTGAATCACACCCTCCTCCATTACGGACCACGCTCACTCAGTCAGGAGCTGTCAGCGCTAATTTGGTTAGAGGACAGAATAATACCCTGGGGGTGGCAGTAGGACATCTAGTGACAGGTTACTTGGTTTCAAATTCTGGCTCAGTCACTAACTTAAGCTAGTTACCTAATCTTTCTATGATCCAGTTTCTTCATCTATAAAATGGGAATGATGATCAACACTACTTGGCACAGGTTTGTCAGAAATGCGTAAGTTAATACATTCAAATCCCTTAACACACTTGGCACACAGCTTTTGCTAACATCATCACTGGTATGAGCACTTCCACAATTACCACCAGGACTGCTCTAATCACACCCTGGTACAGGGCTTTACTGTAGGAGCTGAAGCCCACATCTTCATAAATAGATGCTTCCCATTACCTATGTCAGGCTACTCATTAATTGGAAGAAAGAAAAAAACACCTCTCTACCGCATTTGTCCCCTCCTAGAGGAAGATGGCTAGTGAAAACACAATGGGGACTAGAAAAACTCAATGTAAACCAACTCACATGAGAGAAAGACTAGCAAGAGTATGATAACTGGGAAAAAATCCACCCTGCCTTTCCTCCTGGCCTTAGTTTTTGTGTTTCAAAGACAGAAAAATCTAGTAGCAAGAAACATAGGGAGCGAGCAAGCCCTGAGAAGAAAGTCATGGGAGAAGTTTACACTTTCGATCTTCATTCAGGGCTTCTTTCCATTTCTGGTATGTTGCATCAGGAGACAATAAAATAGGGAGATACTGGGACATCTCAGCCGTTGAGCGCTTGCCTTGCGATCGCAAGGTCCAGGGTTTGATTCCCAGCCCCGGCCCATGAAAACTATTGAACTGCGGCATGATTGGTAACCACCGGGATGGCGCTACTGGTACCTGCCAGCATGGCACAGGATTGAAGGTTCTTGCCTCCCGTGTGGGAGATTCCCAGCTCAGTTCCCGCCCCACGTGGCCCCACATTCACCTGTGTGGAATGAAACCATGTCACAACTAATGATGTACAGCTATGGAGACTGCTCTGGGCCCTCCCTTCTTCTCTCTCTCTCTCTCTCTCTCTCTCTCTCTCTCAAATAAAATAAATCTTTAAAAAGAGGGAGAGACAATACATGGGAAAAACTAGATAGAGGGATAATCTCTATTGGTGACCAAGAGAAACCAACACAGAACTTGACACACTCCACCTTAATTTAAATAAAGAGATTGATATGAACACTACCACTGCCTGCTCCCCTCCAATCATTTCGGCCTACAGCGAGCTGTAGAAAGCAAAGGTGACTACAGGTAGGAAGCCAAAGAGAGGACAATAGCGACGCTTCAGAACCTGGGCTGGCAGGTATATGGTTAGAGACCACCATAGCATCCGCCATCCAGCCCCCACATTTTTGGGAAAGAAAAAAATGTTAACAAATAATCTGTGACAATAAATGCGACCCTGTATTTGGCCTTCAGGTAGCACCTTTCTAAACCTAACTTTTTAATGGCAATCAACCTAAATCTAACTGGCACCTAATCCAAGCCAACATCCTCAGCTTCCAGGTGAAGAACTAACTGCATTAATTCCATAGCACCGGGAGCCTTAGAATCATCAGGGATGTTTGTTTGGAAATGCAGGTTCCTGGATGGCCAGCAAGTCTGGCTGCATCTAGGGAGAGGGCTCAAGAACCTGCATTTCTAAACCACCGCCTGGGGAATTCTTGATGATGGTGTCGTTTTACCAACGCAGCCTGAACAGCACGCCTGGAATACCACTTAGTAAATGCAACGCACATTCCCTTTGCCCACTCTGAAAAACTTAAGACGTGTTGGCGTCATTTTCATCAGAGAGCTCTGTTTCCAGGAGGCTGGAGCTACGGCTGCAAACGACTCTGAGCAGGAAACTTCACAGCCTTGCAAACAGAGAGGAAGGGGAGAGCATCGTTCTCACTGCTTCAGGTGGCAGAGACCGGACTGTGTCCCGAGCGGCCTGGCTGGGATCACGCAACCACCACGTGTGTTCCTGGCCTAAGGCAGAGGGCAGCGGGGAAGCACTGTGATTGGTTTATCCTGTCCAGAATCCACCTTCATGGCCAAGGTCCCTGAGGCAGGAAAAAGGGGGTGCGCTCAGCTGTGGCCCCTGGAGAATCACTCTTGATTGGAAAAGTTCCCTAATTAATGTCTACTATAAATAATTTTATAGAAAAGTATAAAGTTCTTATACTTTAGTTGTGCTTCTGTTTTACAATACTTAGCTAAATACAAGTATTCAGGACTACTTGCGTTCCTAAAGCAAGCAATTCAGGATGCTGGCTCCTATTCCTTGAAAATACATGTATGTCTGCACACTTTAAAAAGCTGGGACCCTTATAACTGTTGTTATTTAAAAATCAATGTAAAATAAACCAAACTCTGGTTAACTGGTTGAAATGTGGGGTGTTTAAGTGGACATTCCAATTTCCAAGCTGTTTTTATGAAAGACTCCTAAGAGGAGGTTTCTAACTCAACAGAGGCTGCAGAAGCACTGTGTTGAGATGCTTTATTCTGTCATTCCACCTTAACTCATCTGCCTCTCCCCTGCAGATAAACTGCTGTGTTTACTTGAGGGGGGATAATTGTTTCAAAGTTCAATACCTCTTAGGGGGATGGCACACCGGCATGGTGACAGGTCTGGCCAGAAGAAACCGATCACAGAGCATTTTGCCAAATCACTTTGCAACTTCAAAACACGCTGCAGTGTATTCATCAATTGGAACAGCCCCTTCACCTGATTTACATACGATCAAGCACTCTGCGCTATCAAATGTTGGATATCCGGTATTACCATTGCCCGAGGGATTACAAAATACATATTTATGAAGCAGTCATTCCTGAATGTTTAATATGCATGAACATCCTAAAGAAGTTCGGGTAGCCAGAAAAACTTACTCTCTGCCAAACATAAAAGGTTCTGATGAAGAAGGAAAACCCATTTTGGAGTCGGATGACTGGGTTCTTCCTAACCCTCCTCACAAATTAACCAATCAATCTAACTAGTCGTTTCACTTTGGACAAAGCCAGGCAAGCTCTCTGTGCCCTTGGTTTCGTCAGACATAAAAGGAGGGAGAATGAGATGACGTGATTTCTAAGAGCTCTCCCTCTGCGATTCTGTACTTTTCAAGAAGTCCCAGGTCTTGTTCTCTCTGCCAACAAAGATGAAACATGGTGTTAAGTTTTATGGAGGAATTCATTACTGTCTGCTGATTCCTGCTCTGGGTTCTGGCGTTGTAAGCCTGGGAAATAGCAAAATAATAGCTGTCATGCACGAGCCGAAGTTTAAAAAAAAAATAAAATAAAATAACATCTGGATATCCAGACACCAGATTTTTCTTTTTTTAATACATGCAAGCAAAAGATATGTAGTCATTATTTTTCAGCATAACTGCAATTTTGGAGATGTTCTCTATGAACATTAGCAAAGGGGAAAGAGCTAGATGTACACACACCAAGCAGGCATGATGGATACCAACGGTGCTGTCACTTAGTCAACAAAGCACACATTAGGAGCCAAGAACAGGGGATAGAGCAGAAAACAGACAGAAAAGTGTCTGTTTTCTGGAGACAGAGAAGCAACAGGAGAGCCAGATTAATCAAAATTGAAGAATTAATTATTACAAATGCGGTGGCTGCTATAGAAGAGAAGTACATAAAGGGGGTGCCCAGAAAACCCTCCCCGAGCCTGGTTCTGAGGGTCCTAGAGGCTGTCCTTGGGGAATAATAATTTATCTAAGATGTGAAGCATTGTGGAGGTAACTGAGTGCTAACAGGAGCGAAAATTTGAAACAGAGAAGATAACCTTAAAATCTATCAAATGTTACATCTATAGGGCTAATTTCCAGTCCCTGATCTGCCCTCCATATGTAACACCACCTACTAGGCCTACTTTATTGGGAAAAAAAAATAATTATGTCTATAAATGGAGATGGTTTAGATGATTTGGTACTCTGTTACATTTAATAATTGGAAAACAAAGGGATCAGGGGATACGTATCTACTTTAGATAAATTGAGAGCGGTATTAAAAATTATACTCACTGTGATTGGTAGGACATACAGGGTGGCCCAAAAGTAGGTATACAGTAGAGTTTATTTGCATTTTATTACACTGTATTGTGTAACCATATAATCTGTTGTGATGAATTTCATTGATTCAACTGTATACCTACTTTTGGGCCACCCTGTATAGAGCACATAATACAGTCATTAAAAACCCAGGGGGAAATCACTAGCACACTTATATTCTTCTACTCCTTAAAAAATAGCAACCAATGGGAAGCTGGGATGGCTCAGTGGGTTGAGTGCTCACTTTGCAGCCCCAGAGCCTGAGGATCAAATCCCAGCTCTAGCCCATGTGGACCCATATGCTGAACTGGGGTGTGCCCCCAGTTCAGTTCTTGCCGGGGCCTATGTGGGAGGCTCCCGGCCCAGTTCCTGCCCTGCGCAGCCCCGTGCCCACCTTTGGAGAGGAACTATATGGAAAACTAATGCTGTCAACTATGGAGACTGCTCTGGGCCCTCCCCCTTCTCACTGTCTCTCTCTGTCTGTATCTCTTTCTCTGTCAAAAAAAACCCAATAAAAATAAATCTTAAAAAAAAAAAAAAGGGAAGCTGGGATGGCTCAGTGGGTTAGGCGCTCGCTTTGCAGCCCTGGGGACCGAGGATCGAATCCCGGCCCCGGCCCATGTGGACCCATATGCTGAACTGGGGAGTTCCCCTAGTTTAGTTCTCACCGGGGTGAAGACCTCGGCCCAGTTCCTGTCCTGTGCAGCCCGGCCCACCTGTGGAATGAAACTATGTGGAAAAACCAGTGATGTGCAACTATGGAGACTGTTCTGGGCCCTCCCCCTCCTCTCTGTCTCTGACTCTGTATCTCTCTGTCAAAAACAATAAATAAATCTTTAAAAAACATTTTAAAAAATACTAAGGAACTCAAACTCTTAATTCTGTAGACTATTCCCAAAATAATTAATCTCAAAATAAATTAGTGTAATTAAAAGTTCTCTGATTAAGAGAAATCTCCAGTCCTTTCCAGAGACTACCGGGGAGGCATTGGAATTCTTCTTCTATGCTAATGGTTCCTGATTTTAATCATCATGTTTATTAAAAAAAATAATAATAATAATCATGGCATTCCAGTTCACAATTTGCATTCCCAGTTCCCTTTCCAAAGTCATCTTTAAAGTTCAAGGCAAATAAAAACCACCACAAATAGTTGCTTACAGAACTGACATGGGGTCCTTGACTCCCACATACGTGGTTGGTTGGCATCAATGATTTGAGCACATTATGAAAATCTCCACACAACTCAAAAAGAATTTTTTTAAGTACAGAACTGAAGTTTACATCCACAAATCTGTTTGATCTCTGCAGTTGCAAAACCATATGGCACAGAGAGAGAAACAAATTATCTCTGCTTGTGAAATAAGAACCTTCTGTAGGCTTTAGGACAGGCCAATAGCTACGATTGTCCTGGTTACTCCGTATCATTATAATTAACTCCCTCTGATTCTTTGGAAGAATTTGGAGTCATGTTGTACGTGTGTGTGTTTGTTGGGTGGGGGGTGAGATTAGGAACAAGAAGTAAAGAGGATCACTACTGGCAGATGGGGAGCATACTAAAAGTAACCTCAGACATAAGAATTTTAATATATTCTTTCTATGAGTATTTTACATATAATAGCTTTATACTTTAATCATTTACTTTTGAGATGAACAAAGCCATGCATGTCAATATATACAATGTAGCGGAGACAGTTGTGCTGTTGAAATGACTCTCATTTCCGGAGTATAACCAGTTTCATAATCAGGGCCATTTCCCACTCAGTGACTACACAGACCCAATAGCAAAACTATGACATGGCAAATGAAATTAAGTCATTTCAATGTGGTTGAATGTTTCTGTCCCTGTGTCTATTTCTGTCACTAACTACCTCCGACCAACCACCATTCACTAAATGCCCCCCCAAACACACACACACACACACACACACACACACACACACACACACACACACACACACACACATAATTAAACTCCCAAAAGCAAAAGACATCTCTAAAGTAATAAGGGGGCTTAAAATTTGCTTTATGACACTAGCAGGAGTTGGGAAACAAGTTCATAAATATTAACAGCCAGCCAAACAGGCTCCCAGCACCAGCAGAGACAAGTTACGGAGATGATTTGGTTATGCAGATCCCGAAGTTGTAAGAAAAGAATATACAGAGTGACAAGAAAAAAACTAAAAAGGGGTAAATCTTTTTAGAGGTAAAAGGATCCCTTCCTGAACACACAAGCGATTTTATCCAGAAAGGGTACTGAGGGGTGGTGATCAGGTAGAATTTATAATTTCGCTTTCTAAGAGGAGACACTATTCCTAAGAATAACAGCCTCAGGAGCCCTGCCCCTCACTCCACTTGGTGGGCCTGAGATAAGGAAAGTGTGTCCCTAACATTTGCTATGACGGAACAGCAAGTTCCCCTGGGAAGTACCAGCTGAGCATCGTTAACTAATGAGAGTTGTGGATCTCAGAAAACGGTGGGTCGAGGAGGCATTCCTTGAACTCTTATTGACTTATCCTGTACCCAACCCAATACCTTTCAATGATACCTCCCTCCCTCCTTCCCCACCAAATCACAGCTCAGCGCTCAGGGCCAAGAGCCCAGCAGCCTGTCAGAACACCTCCAAGAAGCAGACACGTCAGGGTTCAAGGGAGAAACGTGATCTCTTCAGGTCTGGTCACCTCCAAATTTAAATACCTTTAAAACCTATAGATTACAAGTGCAGTCCTGGGAAAAGCAGGACCACGTCACCAAGTGATCGCATGAATGGGCTGGCCAGGAATCTGATCTGATTATTGCTAAACATCCTTCTACTCTTTTTCATTTTTTTAAGATCACTTTCTATGTAGAGGTGAACTACAATGGAGAATACCCTGTATTCATTCACTATCTAAACTTGCTGTCCCCAAGCTAGGTCCCTAACCCAAGTGGAAGATGGCATCACATATTTGGCAGCTAATAGCTGAAGACAGACTTTTCCTTTTCTTTTCTTTTGGTTGACAGTTGGTTCAGATAAGCTACTCAAAATACATTTCTGGATTCTTTCCGTGAACAGGAAAAAGAGCCCAATAAATGTTCACAGAGCGTCTCTAGAATATGCAAGGCCTTTACCTGCTGCTCAAGGGTTATTGCTGCTTTTCTACCTTCTGGTGGTACTTTTAATCCCTCCCACAATCTAAAACAGGGATGTCCAATCTTTTGGCTTCCTTGGGCCACACTGGAATACGAAGAATGGTCTTGGGCCACACATAAAATATACTAACACTAATGACAGATGATGAACTAACAAAAAAAAAATTTGCAAAAATATTTTATAATGGCATAAGAAAGTTTATGAATTTGTGCTGGGTTGCATTCAAAGCCCTCCTGGGCCGCAGGTTGGACAAGCTTAGCCTAAAGCTTCTCAGCTGGATTAGAAAGCCCATTGTTTTGCTTCACTTTTTTTTCCTTTTCCCTTTTAGTGAAGGCCTTGTCTTACACCTCTTGGCTACAGACAGGGAGAACAAAGGGTAGTCAGACCTATAGATTTCTGTACTTGACCTTCTTTATGTGGTAAAGATGTTGGTGCCCAATACTGCAACCAGAAAAAGGATGTGAGCTGCCTGAATGACAAACAGAACCTACAAAGGAAGAAAGAGACTCGGCCAGAAGTTCTCATTACGCAAGTGAGGCTATAACAAAAGATGACTTTTAAAAATAAATAAATAGAGGATCTGGTCCGGACAGAAACTGATTTAGCGAGGAAAATCCATCTAGAGCGCTGCGTTTTTACAGTAGCATGCTGGAGTTTTCGTGTTTTGAAAAATGAGACACTGACTGATGCACTTAGCCAAATATTGTGATCTGTCATCATTCTAAATATATGGGCCTGTCTTTCAGCTAACAAATTAGCAGGTAATACATCATGACCAAGCACTCACCCTCATGACTGGCAGTTTCTGAGCTTAAAACATAAACCACGACTAAATTCACTGGAGCCACACTGCAGAAGTTCATAATGTCACTTAGAAGCAGGGTGTCAGAAAAAAAGCCTTACGCACTGAAATTCTTTTGAGGAGGGAAAAACCAGGAGCGAGAAAATAGATTACACGCATACCCGCTATATTTGATCATGGAGAAAAGAGGGATGAATCTTGGGCGATAAATGACCCCAGTATAGATAGAACTGAAAACTGATAAGAATAACAAACAGCCTTTCACCCCAATTCCTCCTCCTAAGAGCAATGCAAACTACATAAGCTTCCCCAACACAGTAAGAACTGCAAAGCTCGATGCCACCTCCTGTCCTCAGAAATGACTCATGGAGCCTCCAAAATTCTGATTTAAACAACAACCAACTATTTTCTGAGGGCAACAGGGGAGTAAAGTTCTTAAATCATTTAATTCTGCCAATTAGTTCCGCAACTATGGCATTAAAGAATGATGGATATTTATCCACTGGAAGTGGATCAAAAAGTGGGCTCTCTTAATGCCTATTAAATAGTGCTGGTTTTCAAGCATCACTGACCAAGGTCAAATCCGAACCAATGTGAAAGCCTCCACTTCCCCATCACTAATCCCTTGAGCCATCCATTCTTCCAAAAAGGCGAATGTTTTGTAGGAAGGGGAAGAAATACCACACCGTCTGTGTAGCACTTAAGATGACTGCTTTCTACACTAAACTTTGCTCACATGTCTACCATTTACCTATGAAACACTGCAAAATGAAACCAACCAGGGAACTTACAGAAAGGAGACCACAGCAGTACTGGCATGTACAGAGAATTAAAGAATTAAGTGCTTTATCCCACATAAATGAGGTAAAAATCTCTGGTTTATTGCCCGATCATGTGTTTGTTCTTGGTAGTTCATTTTCTTCTATCAGTTGGAGGAATGAAAGGAAGGTTCCGAGAGCATTTGTTTCCAATTTTACCTTTTTATCTCATTTGTTTACAATATTATCTTCTGTACATGTGTTACTGTCTGTGAAAACTGTAAAATAATCAAGCTTAGGTTCCACTGGACTATCAGTGATACTTAGAAAAGTTAGGGCTCAGGAGCTTGGCGGGATAAGGAAAAAAAACAAAAACCCAACCCAGTGAGCTGTGATACAAGTTCATGGGGAATAGGCACAATGAACTTACCAATTCAATGCCCCAAAACAAAAGCTTCCAGAGTGCCCAAGTGACTAAACAACTAATTGTTCACGTCCTTTTAAAATACCATACACACCACAGCCACTCTCACAATCTAATACACACTGCCAGGCACACTCCATGTCTACAGTCTTCCTATAATCATGAGTTTAAAAAACTTACCAGGTTCACTAGAAATCTAATCACAAAGTATGGCACCTTTTCAAAAATATTAAATATATTTAAAGAAATATATTCCAAGTCCCAAAAAGAAAACACCATAGCACGTTGCCTCACCACTCTCTAGGAAAAAAAGCTGTGGTCCCCAGTAATCGAGTGTAAGCCAGTCACTATTGAAACTCTGAACAAAACAAGCTGCTTTGTGGGTCTTGGGCGTATTCTAGTCCCCCAGCATAAAAAGCCTTCCCCTACCCTCGTCCCAAGTTTCCCCCACTTACCCAGGAGTAAGAAATCTTTCAAAGAGTACACCTGGTGGGAATGCCTAGATAGCTCAGCAGGTTGAGCATTTTTCCTGCAACCACAAGGTCTGGGGATCGAATCCCAGTCCCAGCCGTGCAAGCCCATATGCTCAACTGCAGCTCAACTGGTAACTGCCAGGATGGCACTGTGGCAAAGGTTTTTATCTCCCAGGTGGGAGGCCCATAGTTCAGTTCCTGACCTATGTGACCCCACATTCACCTGTGTGGTATGAAACCATGCCACAACCAATGATGTACACAACTATGGAGACTCTTCTTGGCCCTCCTCGCTTTTCTCTCTCTCTCTCTCTCTCTCTCTCTCTCTCTCTCTCTCTCTCTCACCTTCTCTCAAACAGTAAACTAAATCTTAAAAAAAAAAAAAATGTATACCTTGTCCCTCTACCCCCACTCCCCATGAAACTAATCACTTTCCACTGAATTGTTATATGCTTCTTGTACTTATCACAATGCATCTTTGCTTTATTTTAACTGCATGAGCAATATATGCTCATAACAAGTTCAACCATTACCTAGACATATGTAATAAAAACAAGGTCTTCTTCCTCCTGCCTCCAACCCCTGGTGAAGCATTTGGTACGTATCCTTTCAGCTCAGTTTCCATACTTGAACATGTGCATGCTGAGCGTTTACAGAACCGTCACATCTCACAAGCTACAGACTCCATCAGAGCAGGCAGGCCCTGCCTCCCTCATCTCTGCATTCAATGCCTGGTGCGCTGCGGGTACCAAAAGGTGCTCAGTAAATATTTAATCAATACGTAATCAAAGAGTTAAAGCAGTGGAGGAGCAGGTATCGGCAGGAGTCCTCCGGGGGCTCCAGAGGCTAGAGGAAACGATGTCAGCATCCTCGTGATGTCAGCATCCTTAAGGAGCCTCTGTCTACACCCAGGGGAGACCGAATGGGGTGTGAGCCTACGGCTTCAGGTGGCACACCGAATGACCCACGATCCAGCCAACAAAGGGATACTGAGGCTCGGCAGCACATTTCTATTTCGTAAAAATTACCCAAAGTCAGGGACCAAAGACAGAGATTGACTGAGGATGCTGGCGCTGCTTGGTCCCTGATCCTGAGAGCTGTCCCACTGTCTTAAAGACACGATCTAGGCACTGTGCATAGGGTGGTCAAGGCATCAGGCTCTCCTAGGAACAGGACAGTCATGGGTTATAAACTGTGTCTGAACTATACCTGAAAACGCATGAACTCTTCTTAGAAAAAAAGCAGTAATTTCAAGATGTACCCAAAAGAACAAGACAAAATGTTATCACTCAAACGCCAAAAAAAAAAATCAATTTAGATGTGACAGCATAAGGCTGAAAGCTAAATTAGGGTGGGTCTCTTTTCTCCAAGCATCTGAACTTAATGGGCTTTCATAGCCAAAAGAAAATCTGGAAGTGGTACTATCCTCAGTAAAATGTTTTAGCATCAATAGGTGATTTTTTTAATAGCACAAACAAACCTTTAACATTTCCTTAACTTTTTAAAAAAGGTTATTAGCCTTGCTAGCTGCAATTTCAAATTATCAAAGCCACCAAAGGATAGCCATCCCAAATATTAATGAGCCTAAACATAAAATGGGTTCATGTCCAATAGTAACATGTATATTAAAATAAACAAATCGGCTTACACATTAACCAAGCAGGTCTTCAGTTCAGTTGAGAATGGCTGAATAGACTAACACTTGGCTGCTAGCTCTGAAAGATAACCACCCTTCATTCTGTTGAGGAGGGCAGGAGAGAAGATGGGAGGAGAGAGGAGGGGAGGCAAAGAGAGGGAAGGGAACTATGTCTTAAGACCTCTTCCCACCCCACCCCCACAACACCCCCAACCCCACACACCAGAGTCCCCAACCTCCATCTCACCACCCAGATGGATGTTTGAAAATTCCAAAGTAATAAAAAAAATCAATATTGGAGTGGAACTCCAAAGATAAGGAGAATTAAATACAGTGGCCAAAAATAAATACTTGAATATATCCTAAAGCAAAAGAGGTACCAGTACGTGGGAAGTTGAAACAGACAATATTTTAAAAGCGTATATGCCATGACATTTATGGTTTAAATGATAAGATGTCTGAGACTGACTTCCAAGTAAATTCTGTTGGAGATGGGGGGAAGGGAGGCCTAAGTGATGGTACTGGTGACACATGATTGTCTGTGAATTAATAATTATTGAGGCTGAGCAGTGTATAATAAGAGTTTATTATAGTATCTATAAATTACCATAATAAAAGCAGGAGGGTTGTGAAAGTACATACAGTAAGACATTAATACTAGCAACCCCTTAGAGGAGGGATTCTGGATAATTTTACTTTTTTCTGTGAGCTTTTCAATAAAAAAAATAGGGGGAAGCCGGGATGACTCAGTGGGTTAAGCGCTCACTTTGCAGCGCCGGGGACCAGGGATCGAATCCCGGCCCCGGCCCGTGCGGAACCATATACTGAACTGGGAGCTCCACCAGTTCAGTTCTTTCTCTCTCTCTCTCTCTCTCTCTCTCTCTCTCTCTGTCAAAAAAAAAAAAAAAAAAAAAAAATATATATATATATATCACTTTTGTGTTCAGAAAGAAAACATTAACTATCCTATTTTGATGACTGCTAAAACATCTCTGGTGAGAAATGATGCTCTTATCTGGAGGTCTTCAGAAGCCATCCATTCCTGTCTCAGTAAACCAAGCTGTGGTAAGATCCACATTTCAGAGAAAACTACTATGTCCCGAGGCACACACACCCCAAAATCTACAGAACAAAATTTCACACAAGGATGTAACAAGTATAGGATGAAAAGAATCTGAAAAAAAAATACCAGCAGAAAGTAAAGGGAATTAATTCTTTTTCCTGAAGGGCACTGTCATCTGTTTAAAAAGGTTTATTTTACCTGTTAGCTAAAGTCGATTGAGCCCTTGCCATGTACAAATAACTTGGCTGTATTCTCATCTAATCCTTGGAATAACCTTGAGAGGAAGTGTAAGTATTATCTCTGTTACAGAAATGAAGATATTGAGATTCCGAGTGTTTACATAGAGTGGGGTTGGAGTAGAGGTTCCAACCCAAGAACGTAAGAATCGCATCTTTGTCTTCAGGATGTCTGAGAGAAAGTCAGAAGAAATACCCAAGTGGAGAGATAAAAATTTATCTACCTCAAAAAATGTCCAAAGTGAAACTACCCAGAGCCTGGGGTTCCAACTGAATCCTGTGTAAGAGTAACATTTATGCTCCTGTCTACCCTCAAAACCAATGGGGATGAAAGGGCTGTAAAAGGAATACAGTGAGAAGAATCAGAGGGTCCATAAACAGCAATAAGACTAACCGGAGCAGCTAGCATTTGCGGAGTGCTGACCTGCCTAGCACTGTGCTATTCCTGATCCACCTGAAGGAACTACTATCCATCTTACAAAAAAAAAAGTGAAACTTCAAGAAGACAGGTCACTTCCTCAAGGTACCTGCTAATAATAAGCAAAAACTGTTTTGTAGACCCCAAAAGCCTCCACAGGCTAACTGCACACACTACAACACAAGGCATCTCCTGGAAAAATAGACTCACTTCCTCTACGGTGCCAAGTCATTAACACCCAAACTAAACAGTCACCAAGATATCCCAAGATTTGCCGAAGTCTGAGCGGTGTAAGGAAGATTACACAAGGGATTCCCTTCAACATATTTAGAATGGTGCTTGGATATGATGAACAATACGCAAGCCGATGATGACGACCTATAATAAAACTTCAGCAAGCAAGCGCTATGGAAAACGCAGCAATGTCCTCAGCACACCCAGTTTCAGAAAGAGATCTGGAGCGAAGAGACTCACATTCCAGCTTCTCCACTTTACACGTTCCATGACCTTCAGCATGTCATCATTTAGAATCTCACTATGCCCCATTAGTGGAGTTAACAATCCCTATTTATATGTAAAGCACCTAACGGCAGTGCTTGGCTCTCCACACGAAGCAGAGGCTGGGCCTTCATCCTCACAGAAGGCTCTGTGGTCAGTACCAGCAAGCATTCTTCCTCCCTCAGTAACCCCAAGGGGACAATGAACCCTCAGCTCCCCTGTTTGTGGATCAAAGCAATGCCCCCAGCTGGCCCAAACCACCTCCCCTCCCGGCTCATAGCACAATTACATCTTTATAGTAAAGATCCTCAAATTGTGGGGATTGAGTTCAGTAACTCTCTTATTTTGCAATGCTATAATTTTACTTTATTGGACTTTCAGATGGGCTTTGTTTGGCATTTGATTACTTAGAAGCCAACTTCCCACTTAAAATTCTAGACCTTGGCTTTGATAATAGAATATGAAAAATACCAGGACATTATATCTGTCCAAGGGACAAAAACTCTGTGAGCAGCCAGAGATTGTTTTGTTTATACAGTGACAACAGTCGGAATTCCAGAGAATCAAGTCATACAATCTTAATTTTCCTCCATCAGCCCTACCAGTGTGGTAGTAATAAAAAGCAACTGAGGGCTCCAGTATTTTGGGTTTTTTGTTTTCAATTTTGCATTTTTTTAATGCACTAATGCTCAATATAAATACAACTAAAATAAGGCTAAATGCAACATTTTTAGAGAAACAGGAAAATTATGTCTCCTACATCTATCAAGGTTTTAACAATCTTTTTCAAGCTAATTCCTTCACACTATCCTATTTAAATGAGCGTTCTGGAATGTCTAAAACAGATAGTTACGTGAGGGGCAAGGGGAGATTTTGAACCCTTAAGAATTTTTTTTTTTTCTTTTTTTGGTCTGTTGTTTTTGTCATTGTGAGACAGACATCAAACATTTCAACAAATATTGAAATCCAAAGGCCCACTTAATGAACAACACTGTTGAAGAAGAAGTCTTCTCTTTCCGCCATCTTGAAGCCTGGGCAGGCCTGCTGGGTGCAGGGCTGCTGAGACGACAAATATGTCTGGGAGGCTGTGGTCCAAGGCCATTTTTGCTGGCCATAAGCAGGGTCTCGGGACCCAGAGGGAGGACACACAGACAGATCTTCTTAGAACTGAAGCTGTTTACCCTCAAGGTGAAACTGAATTCTCTCTCGGCAAGAGATGTGCTTATGTGTGCGAAGCACAGAAGGACACAGTGACTCCTGGGAGCAAACCAACCAAAAGCAGAATAATCTGGGGAAAGGTAAACTAGCTCATGGAAAGAGTGGCCACGGTTCATGCCAAATTCCAAAGCAACTGTCCTGCTAAGGCCATTGGACACAGAATCCTTGTAATGTGGCACCCCTCAAGGATTTAAATGGACTGAAGTAAAGAAATAAAACTAGATTTATTCTCATGTGAAGAAAAAAATTAAGTCTCAAGTTCATTTGGCAGTTATGGGAATTCCTAGCAATGGTGATTGTTCACAAACCCTCCAAAAAGAAAGTAAGAAAAGAAAAGGCAAAGAAGCAAGGAAGCAAAGAAAAGAAAATACTACTGGTCTGGATCCAGACCCAACAAATTCCCTATCTTTTACTCCTTCTGACTCTCACTGCCCACTCAGAAAAGGCAGGGTTAAGGACTAAATAGACCCTGACCTTTAAGTGTAACTTGAAAAAGCCATAGCCTGAAGATGAGTCACACACAGACTTTGTAAACTAACTGCACAATCGCTAGACTGTCTTTCATACAAAGAAGCTACGAGTAAAACGACTCACTGAAAATAGAAGACATGTCTTTGTAGTATAGGAACACACAGTCACTCAGTCACAGAAGCAAAACAAAACAGGGACCACCACTCACACGGACACACATCATCCCTTGGTAAACAAAGATGCATTTCCATATGGTGCTATTTAACTCTGTAAAGAAGTATTTTATGTAAGCCTTACGAACACAGGTGAGCTTAAAACTTCTAGATGTCTCATTCCACTTGTTATTAAAATCAGACTATGTCTTCTTGCTCAGAGTGTTGTCCATCCATAGATACAGCCTCTCCTTTACAAAATTACACACACTTGCATACAAAAAGAAAGACCCCCAGCCTACACCAACCTAAGGAAACCATTTGGTTTGTTCTCCTGTTTATCTTTTCACACTGCCCATCAAGTTTGAAAACTAAGCGTAAAACTGTCACAACATAAGAAGAATTTTTTAGAAACACACACGATACAAATGATACAACTAAAATAGAGAAAACAATGAAAAAAGAGGTAGGAAAGACACTCAAGGAAGCCGGGATGGCTTAGTGGGTTAAGCGCTCACTTTGCAGCGCTGGGGACCGAGGTTCGAATCCCGGCCCCGGCCCGTGTGAAACCATATGCTGAACTGGGAGCTCCCCCAGTTCAGTTTTCTCTCTGTCTCTGTATCTCTCTATCTCTCTCTCTCTCTCTCTCTCTCTCTCTCTCTCTCTCTCTCTGTCAAAAATAAATAAATAAATAAATAAATAAATAAATAAAATACTTTTTTTTTTAATTTTAAAAAAAAGACTCAAAAATTCAAATAAAGTTCATTTTTAAAGTGGATAAAAATAAAGCTATAGTAAGCTAACTGCCATCTGAAATAGAAATTATGGAATCCA